>BQNB010002768.1:2407-121262 GCA_026074375.1 Tanacetum coccineum
AATGTATGCTATGTTTTGGGTTAAAATGGATTTTTGGTACGAACGGGTCTAAACGGATAGTTTTTCGCATACCATTTTTCTATAGATTTTCTGCAATAAATACTATAGGAGCAACAACAGTTTATTTTTTTTCTAGTATGACCATTTCACGTTGGTATCAGACCTGTGGTTTAAGGGATCTAGGTACCCACCGTAGATTATACTTAGACTTAAACCTAGGCTCTGGGTAACCCGTAGAGTTAGATACATTTCCGCACGTGCAAGTAGTATCAGTTATTGTGTAGTATATGTTACCAGCATGTAGGGGTGTTCACGGGGCGGTTCGGTTCAGTTAGTTGGAAGATTTAAACTATCCGTCGCGGGGCGGGTAATTAATTTTACTATCCGTCGCCGAACCGTACTAGGCGGGTAACCAGACATGCGGGTACCCGAAGTGAGCGGTTACCCGCGGTTCGGGTCACGGTTAACCGTTTTTGACGTTTAATAGAGTTTAACCGTATAAAAAATAACATAGTCTAGAACATAAAATGTATTTCTAGTAAAATTAAATGACGTTGAATTTAAAAGTCATATAAAACTTAAGTATTTCGTTACAATAATTGCATTCAAATATTCATATATAACGTATTAACAAAAAATATTACTCGACGTTATAGATTACGATCACATTAATCAATTTTCACACATAGTTTACTTTACGAGCGAAAAAGTCGTTATACAATAAAAGTATTGCAATAATCGGTTAATACTTGTACAATTATTTGAATATTAGTTAGAAAATAATCATGTATAATATGCACGGTTCGGTTCGGTTAACCGCGGATATCTAAAAGTAAAAACCGAAACCGAACCATTATAAGCGGGTTTTTTCGGTTTCGGTTTTTTTCGGTTTCGGTTTCTTCGGTTTCGGGTTTTTTCGGTTTCGGATTGAGCGGTTCGGCTCGGTTCGTCGGTTTCACGATTTTTTTGAACACCCCTAGAAGTGAGTATCCCGGGATTGAAAACGTTGTCTTCATTTTCGGATGAAAATGATAATAAAGTCTCAATCACAGTTAACTCCAAGAAGAACAGGAGTTCACGATCAGAAGTGAGAGAAAGAAAGTTACTATCCTCAAAAAGTGTCTCAGACGAGATATTCATTTTAAAATCCTTATCTTTTGATTCACCATTGAAAATCTGAGTCTCACCCAAGATGAGTATGCCTGGGTTGAACACCTTGTCTTCATTTCCGAAGGGAAATGATAACAAAGTAGCAATCTCAGATGACTCCTTAGGAAGAGTTGAGTCACTTGTGAGTAACTAAGGAGGTAAAACATTTGATTCAACAATATTAGCTTCATCAATTAAACTCTTTGTTTTAGAATCCTTGGATTTCATCATTTTTAGAATGAGGGTCATTATAAGAGTCACCATACAAAAGCTTTTTCCATTCATTGTTATCGGATTTAAGGTCAAAAAGATAATCATCGTCATCTCCCGGTGGAGATGAGTAAACAAGAGTAGGTTCATCGGTGAACCTCTCGAGAATGGAATCAATAATATCAATATCCTTCGTAGGTGAAGAAACTGTAGATGAATCTCGGTTCAGCAAATATTTAATTTCTCTAAGATCAGCTTCAGGATCAAAATTATCCTCCTCATTTCCCGGTGGAAATGGGTCAAGAAAAGCGAGTTCATTGGCGAACTCCTCAAAAAGAGAATCACTAGTCTCGACAAGTGGAGAACTAGGAGAAGAATCTGATGGAAAAGTGGTACTGCCACTAATCGGCTTATCTCTTGAAAAATAAATAATATTAATGCAATGAACGGATTGAATATCACTTGAATTATTTCTAGAAAAATTTTTAAGTATAGAACACGACTTCTTCATTCCCGACTCTTAAAGTTAATTTTTCCTCGTACAGATCCACAAGAGCTCTTGTAGTGCACAAAAAAGGTCTTCCTAAAATGATAGGAACTCTATGATCAGCCTCAAATGGGTACGGGTGGGCCCATTTAATGTTTAAATGGGTTGACCCGGCCCATTAAATGGGTACGGGTGGGCCCATTTAATATTTCTTTGGTTTAGCTTCGGTTTTGACTTTGACTGTTGACTTTGACTTTTCGGCTTTTTCACGCTCTTTCCGTTCTCGTGCTTGGATTTATCGTTTTTGGCTTCATTTTTGTCTTTTTCTTATATATCCGTTACCTGCACAATACAAATGCAAAACATACAAATACAATGTATTTTTGGTACGATTTTGGTCGTTTAAGTCCGTTTTTAATGTTCAAAGGTATGTGTAATTAAACACATATCAAAATCCCCCATACTAAGATATTGCGTGTCCTCACGCAGTGCTATAGGTAAACACTTAAGAAAACCAAGAATTACGATCCCCCTCGATTAATTACCTCGAAAAGTAGCTAAGCGTTCATCAAGGGGAATTAAGGACTCAAAGGTTTTGAAAAGCCCCGTCTTTACCATTTTTAAATATACATACACTTATTCCCACATATTTTTGTATTTTTCTCTTTTTCTCATTTTTTTGTACTTTTCTTTTTAAGCAACTAACTAACATATTTGACTTTCGTTATTTTCATAACCGTTAGGGATCATAGAACAAGATGCATTTCAATTAAAATGTCTCAAAAAGAATAAAATTTCATTGTCCCTGACTTTTCACTTCGTTCCAAACCAAGCTTTAAAACAAACTCACGTTAAATATCGTTAAATGCTATCACTATCATTATTTGCAACTTGTGAACTTTTCACTCCGACATTATGTTATATTAGGTGAATGTGCCATTTTGAATTTCAACATGGATAAACGTTTTGCAAAATCTTTTTGACTTCACGTTCCACCAGTAGGAATAGAGTTTGAAGTGCTTGTTGAGATCATCCCATGTTACGCGACTTTCTTTTCGGAACATCCCAACCTTGCGGCCAAGGGACCCCACCCCCAGGCTTTTGACACCCCAAGTGACTAGTATCGCGGACTCTTTTACGGACCTTTTTAGGGGGGTTTTTTCAAAAACTCTTAGGTATCCCGTATATACATAGCTTTATTTTAAAAACTTAAATTGAAAATAGTCAAAGTTTCAAATGCTTATTTAAATTTAACGCAAAAATAGAGTTTATTAAATCTCATACTTAACATTAATATAATATATTGATGCAATTGTAAACCTTTCGACCTTTAAAAGGCTGCAACATCGGTTTTTGTGAGCCGGCAAGATGCAGCAAACTTTTATCTAGTCTCGGAGTTTTATTCTTACTATGGGCTTTTTTAGATGGCTGTAACATCGGTTGTGAGCCAGGGTGCAAGATGCAGGCAAACTATTTAATCAGCCAACAGTTTATAATTATTACTTATTCATTATTTTTTTTTTTATCATTTTTCATCAAATTTTTTTTACACTTAAACATTATTTCCGATATATGAAGACTTCTTTTTGGAAATTTAAGTATAAATTTAAACTAAGACTAAACAGTTATTTAGTTATCGAGACTACATTCTCAAAAATTGTTGATTTAAGTTTTAATTTTCAAAGCAAACTTAGCCGTATTACTTAGTGCGTCCTGAGGATGCTTTATGGGAGGTGAAAAAGCCAGACATTTAGATTACACCACATGAGCTCTTAAGATTTCCAAATGGAGAATCCTTGTTTAGCAATCCACACTCCATACTTAACTCTAATATTTTTCGTCTTCACGAAGGATTTTGAACGCTTAGTCGAAAAGTTAGGAACAGGCTAGAGCTCATTTTCGTTCTTCGCGAAAATCCGCGAATGCTTAGTCTAATAGTTAAGGAACAAGCTAGAGCTCAACACGCTCGATCGGGTCAAAATTTATTCTTATTCTACCCAGCAGGAAAGTCAAAATTGTGACAAAATACTTATTTTATTTTTGAAAATTTTTAAAATTTTTCATTTTTTTGGTATTTTGGTGGTAAAAACGGGATTACGCAAAAACAACGGCTGCATGCACAATCAAATCGAAGATCCCCTCATACTAGAATTAAACATTGTCCTTAATGTTTTAAGAAGGGTCTCTATGTAAATCCTAAGCCGTTTATTAAGTATGCTTAAAGATAAACGTTAGTCGATAAGATTTGGATATTGGATTTCCCAAATGAAGCTGAGGATGTGAAGCTCGAGTGATCGAAGAACAAAACCACGAGTACGAGAGTCATCACAATCCAGGAAATCCTGGATAATAAACCATAAAACACAAAACACGAGATAATGGAAGAGGCGAGCCTCCTCACAACAATACACTTATTAACAAATAGAAAGAAGATAGAATGGATAAGCATGGGTTACCACCCACGAAGCGCGTGTTTAAGGTCACTAAGCTTGACCCGATCCCCCCATACTTGAGTTTGTCAAGGGGGATAAAAATGGGGATGACGAACACCCAAATTAGGAGTGTTGTCTCCATGAATCAACATCGGGCTTTTATGATGAGAAAGTTTGGAAGCTTTAAAGCCCCAATGTAATGAAGAAGGAGGAGATTTCTCCTTTGAAGCAAGAATACTAGTATTGACAACTTTGTTCTCATTTTTGGATGAAAATGGAAGCAAAGTGTCAATCACTGGTAAAGGAGGATCACGAATGAATAAGAAAGAAAATTTATCCGGTGATAGAAATATCATGGATTGGACTCCAATGAATATCCCTGGATCAAAAATCTTGTTTCTAGTTCCGAAAGGAAAAGAAACTACAAGGTCGGATCTGAGGGAATCACTAGAAAGAGTGAAATCTGAATCCAGATGAAGGGTGGGATGGGTGGGCAAAACATTAGGCACATGAACTCTTGGTTCTCTTGTCGGATTATCAAAAATATCCTCCACCACATCCATAGTGAAATTGCCCTGATCGGGCTCATTCTTAAAGTAGAAACAATCATACTCCGATGGAGATATGATGTGAGCGAGTTCATCGGTGAACTCCTCATGATAATAGTCACTCCTATCGGCAGGAGGACACGGATTGATTGAAAGATCAAAGTTGAACGAATCATATTGAGAAAAATCAGCATGAGTAGTGGTATTGCCACTACTCTTTTCTTCAACATGATCGTCATCGAGATAGAAAGCTTCATAATCCGGAAGAGATAACTATGAATAAGAAGTGGGACTGCCACTACTAATCTCTTCAAGATTAAAGCAAAAAAGTTTTAGTTTTGGGTAAAGAATTATCAACGGTGTTAGCCTCCTCCAAGAAAAAGTTAGGAGATGTGGAGGAAGACTTGGTCATAACATCGGAAGATGGAGTGGGATTATCTTTTAATGCTTCGATCTTAGCAATAAGAAGATTGACATTCAACAATTTTTCACGAAGGATATCGTCTTTAATTGTTAGAAGAATATCAGTATCAATCCCTCCAACTTCCGGGATAACAATCTCCACCACCTCTAAGCTGACGAGCTCAGAATAGGGAGGTGATGCATCGACATAATCGATATCCTCACCGTAGGGAGAATCGTCATCACTCGAAGTAGAATCATCGTTAGAATTGACGACAATTTCAGAGTGTTCTTTGAAAGCTTCAAGAGGGGTAAGATTATCACAAAGAGGCACATCACACATTTTGTCGGGAATACCCTCAGACTCACTTGGGATCGGGACAAGCTCCTCAACACTAGACTTTATTACTTCGTCCGATTTCGTTGCTGAAATAGTGTCAAGATGCTTATCCCCCATTATGAGAGAGTCAACGGGCTTCTCGGTTAATAAAACGGGTGTGACTGCAACACACGGAGGAAGTTCAAAAATAATAATATCTTTCAAGGGAATAGAACTTTCCTCGTCATCGTCATCATCGTAGCAAATGGGAATCTTCCAATATTGATATTTAGCCGCTTGATCTTCCGCAATTCGCTTTTCTTCTTCCTTCTTTTGCATATATTGACCAACCATATCACATATGGATGTCATTTGCTCCATAAGCTTATTTTAAGAATTAAGAAGCTCATTTTGAGAAGTGAGAAGCTCATTTCGAGCATTGTGGATTAAATGATTGATGGTATATTGCGGGGGTTGAAATTGGTAAAAACCAAAAGAATTTGGATCATAGTAAGAATTTTGCTCATGATAATAGTCTTCATTCATTGGTTGACATTGGTAAGTTTCATGAGGTCCCCCGTAATTTTCACAACAAGGATATTGCTGTTGAAAATTTTGAAAATTTTATGAAGGGTGGTTTGCAAAACTTGGAGAATCGTTAGAAGAGTACGGAGTTGAAAAAGTGATTGGTGTTCCATTTTCAACAGTACAATAAAAACAAACTCCATCATATTCATTACAACCACATTGTTGGCACGTACTAAAAAGACATTGTTGTTGCAAACTTTTTAAAATTTGTAGGATCTCATTAAGGTTTTGATTGTAGCATGGTTCCGAATTAGGGATAATTGGAATTTGCGGTGGACAATTGTAACCATAATGAGCACCTTTCCCACAAGACTTACAAGTACATCGTTGACAAAAGATATCGTCTAACGAATCACCACACTCGTAACAATAATTGTGGTCAATATGTGGAGGACTTTGTGAGGAATTTTTACCTGGGTCCTGTTTGACAACGAATGGCTCTTGGGGTGCACTAACAACGTTAGTATCGTCATTGGATGACTCGGAAGTGTTTAGAATTTCATTTTCATCATGAATTGTAAACCAACCTTCATTCAAACACTTTCGCACAAAAGCACAAGGTCGAAAATATAGACCATCAACCGGGTCTCCACACTTTACACAACTAGGAGGGGGTCGTTGAGACGAGTTGGGTGTTTTATTAAGATCACAAATGATCTTGTCTACGAGACCCCCTTTAGAACAACAATAGTCTGTAGTGTACAAAGCTCCACAAGACGAGCATTCTTTAATCGCGTAAAGGGGATTTAAACGATAGTCGAATGACGCCATAAGAATTAAAAATAGAGGGCTAAGAAGAAGAATTAAATGACAAAGAGGTTAAAGAAGATTATTTTTGGATTTTTGAGTTTTTTTAAACATCATATTTTATTAAAGGACAAAAATGAGATAAGACAACTTAAACCAATTAATCAATAAGCTTCTCGGTAACTCTTTAAAGAGAAAAACGCACAAAGAAGCGGAGGAGTAGGAAAGCGCGAAGCTATTAAAAACTTTTCTCCTTTAGGGTCGTAGTTCCTCAGAAGAACCCGTCTTATACCCCTCTTAGAGTTTGTTTAACTTTCAAAGGTGAACCGTACCTCGCGAGTGACACAAAAGGTAAGTTTTTGATCTTTTGTTCGGTAACTTATTAAGATAATGCTTCAGTGGAAAGCATTATATTGATGATGAATTGTTTATCTTTATTTAGGACAATGTTTTTTTGTTTATATAATAAAATGGAAATGAATAATATTTTTGTATTTTTATATTGTTATAATAAGAAAATAACTTCACAAGGAAGGTCTTCAAGGCACAACTAACTTCAACTTCGATAATCGTCTCATGGCGATCCCCGCAGCGTCGCAAAAAATTGATTTTTGTAGTAAGGCAAATTATACTATATATAATAAAAATAGAAATAATATAGGTGAAAATAAACAAATCGCTTTTAAAATCCAAAAAGTAATACGTTTAAATTCACAAATAAAAATATATATATATCCGGAAGTATCGGTTTCTCGCTTCGTTATCCACAAAGTTTAAAACCGGACCCTGTTCATTATGTACCTAATAACGAGGCCGCGAATTGAAAATCGAGAATCGTTTTGGGAACAATTCTTGAATGATCAGAGATGTGATTGTTATACTATATTCTACAAATAAAATGCAAAAACAAGTAAAAGAAACCCTAAAACGAAAGCAATTTAAGTTAAAACCTAAAACGGGAACGTAAAAACGCGACTTAAAAAACTAAATTATCAAATTTTAATCCTAAAATGAATTTTTAACTTTTAATTAACCCTAAGTGACTAAAAAAGTAAGAACAAAGAAAACTAGACCAAAAACGAACGTGATTAAAACTTAAAAACAACGGAAAGCGAAAACGGGAATCCAATCCCGTTCTATAAAAAATCAAATCTAAAATTATAACCCTATACGAAAGTAAATCTATTTTCCTAAAGTCCTACAATGAGAAAAGAAAATTTGAAAAAAAAATGTAATTTTCTGACTTTTATATTAAATTTATTATTGATAAAACTGTTTTTAATGAAATTAAATCATTAAAAATAGCAAACTAAATGAGAAAAATCTAAAAAAATTAAAAAAAATACTTTGGCTTATGTTGATTCTAGGAAAAATAAGAAGAGGTTGCCAGCTTATTGGAAAAAGCTAGGAAAAAGCCCTAAAGGGCTGAAAGCTTATTGGGACAAAATTACTATAAAGAATAAATAGTGAAGCACATAACCAGATGGCCCTACTGGTGTCAATGGTTAGTGCGTGTGTATTGTGGGACGACTATGTGTAAAGGGGGAGGTCATGGGTTCGACCCTCATGCCTCTCTCTTTTTAGAAACATTTTTTTTACTTTTTCTTTTTGCAACTTTATAAAACAGGGAAAAATAACAATTTTTAAAAAAAGCAATTTTTTTATAAGACTCAAAATAAGCTGGCAAAAAGCCAACAAAAAGCTGACAGAATTGGTTTTGAAAAACTAAGTATGAAAAAGGCTTAAATTTTGGCTTATTAAAACTTAAAAAGAAAAATAAGCTGAAACATATAATAAGCTACTCCTAAGAAGCAATTGTGAACAATAAACATAGATGAATAAACAGATAAGCACTTAAAAGCAATAAGCACTTATGCACTTTGAAAAACAAAACAGGCTAAACTGTTATGCTTTTTTAAGCACCAATAAGCTAACAAAAAGGCAATAAGCTAAGATAAGCACTAGACTACACCTAATAAGCAAGGGTGAGCAAAAATAAGCAAAATAAAAAAAACTGATAAGCACAGAAAAGCAATAAGTAAATTGGCTAACTTTTAAGCCAAACAGCCTAAGTGGGAACCTTTGGGCTTATTTTTAAGCCCCTTAAAGGATCCTTGTGGCTTAGCAGCTTATAGCTTTGAAAAGCTTAGCCTATAAGCTGCAAGAATCAGCAATCAAAATTAGGTTTGAAACACATATAAGCTAAGACAAGACCTTATGAAAGAGGCTGATCACAAAGATTTAACTTTTTTGGTTTTCTTTTCAAAAGACAAAGTGGCTTTATGCAGTCTTACTTTAAGCAAGCAAAAAGAGGCTGAATTGCAAAATAAGTTGAAACAGATACAATTTACACTACAAACAAATTGTGCAAGAACTTTCAGATCTTAAAACAGATTTTAACTTGACTAATTTTCATATTGAAAAATGAACTTTTCATGACTTAAAATAGACTTTGACAGATACGACATAAAACAAAAGGGAGAATGCACACTTAAACTTCTTATATCCTACTGCATCAGACTCAACATGAGTAAGATCAAAAACCTTTAAACAGACTTTTAAGCAAAACACAAATACAAATAATTCTAGTTTTTGACCCACTTTCAACATTGTCCCAAACACCCCTTTAAGTTTGAAAAGTCATTTTTTAAACTGATAAAGGGTAAGTTAAGCAAAAGGTTTTGAAAACAGATCTTTACCAAGCAAAGTTAAGCACAAATAAGCAGTTTCCAAACAAAAATAAGCACTAAATTAAGCAAACTAATATAAGCAGAATTAAGAGCAATTTAAGACAGATTTAAGGTAAAACATGCACAAATGACAAACAGGCACTAAACCAAGACAAGTAAGCATAAAAACAACATTAATAAGCAAGATAAGCAGAAAATAAGCAGGAATAAGCACAAAATAAGCTGATGAACAGTAGTATGCAAGAAAATTGAAAATGATGACTTACAAACGTCCAAGCTTTTGAGAATGAATAAAACACTACCAAACCTTTATCTTAACACCTCCCATGTGGTTCTAACCCATGGCCTTCCATTGCATACCATGCTCCATTGAATCTTGAACGAATATCTTAATAAATAAAACAATAACTTTTAAAAACTTTGGTAAAAGCTTTTATGAATAAAACAGCTAGTATAAGCTTAAAGGAGCTTATGTAAATGACTTGCAAACAGGAAATCACTTGAGTGCAATAAGCTTAAAAGGACAGAATTTGAAATAACTTGTAAACTTGAAATTTTGCATTAACTTAACGATGATTACAAAACTTGAATTTAAATGACAATATTTAAAAGACTTAAAACATAAATTTAAAACATTGAAAAGTAAATTTTTAAAACTAAAAACTACCCTCTCTCTCTGTTCTTCTGTCTTCTTATAGGCAGTGTGTCTTCAAGCCTTTGTGTTAGTTATGTTTCTTTTGTGAGGACTTCATAAGCTCAATCTTGACCCTCCAATATTCTTGCTGCCCAAGATAATTAATCCTAACCTTTGATCAATGTCCTTGTGCTCTTGTCCAATAGGGAGTTTTAGGATTGCTATGGTGGATGTGAGCCTATGTAGGGGTGGGGATGGCTAGGTTTGTCATGGGGGTGAAGTGGGGTAACAATTTTTGGAGTGGTGTTGCAGGGTGCAGAGGGAAAAACGATATTGCTATAGTGTCAAGGTTGGTTTTGGCGGGTAATTGAGTTTTTTTGATATTAGAGGGTAAAGTTTGGTGTGTTTGGCAATGTTAGTCCCTCAGTTTGTATAAGTTGTTTACATGGGAAGTCCTTTGTGGTGTTATAATTTTATGGGTTGGCAAGTTTGGTCCTTGAGGGAGTAAAGTATGGTTACACACACAGTCCCTCAAGGACTAACAGAGTTTAAAGTTAAAAGGTTTGATGGCCTAACGGTTGTTAAATGATGATGGGCTTATATATTTGTTTTTGTGCCGGTTTATATTTAAAAGGGATTTGGGCTATATGTTCTCATAATGTTTAAATGGGTTGACCCGACCCATTAAATGGGTATGGGTGAGCCCATTTAACATTTCTTTGGTTTAGCTTCGGTTTTGACTGTTGACTTTGACTTTTTGGCTTTTTCACGCTCTTTCCGTTCTCGTGCTCGGATTTATCGTTTTTGGCTTCATTTTCGTTCTTCTCTTAAATATCCGTTACCTGCATAATACAAATGCAAAACATACAAATACAATGTATTTTCGGTACGTTTTTTGTCGTTTAAGTCCGTTTTTAATGGTCAAAGGTATGTGTAATTAAACACATACCAGTACTGCTCAAAGATTTCAAACAAAATATGCTAAGTGTTTACTAGTGCTAGTACACAGTTAGTACTACTAGTGAATATTAGTGTTGCTGATGAACTTCAAAGAAAATATGCTAAGTAGTTACTACTGCTAGTACAAAGTTAAGACTGCTCACCTGAAGTTAATGTCGCTAGTGAAAATATACTTGAAGTTACTACTGCTAGTGAATATCAAGTTAATGCTGCTAGTTAGTACTGCTTATATGATATGTATTAGTTGTTTATAGAAAAGATTTTGGATACTTAGGAAAGTATTATAAGCCGACTAGGACTCTTTGTGTATAAAAGAAGGTCCTAGGGCATAGAGTTTGATGTACCAAAAACCAAAAATCAATCTTAGACGTATAATTCATAGCTTTAAGATCTTTGTAACCCTAATACTTTGAGAGTATTCGTATTATTATCATTAATAATATTGGAGCTTGTTTGTTGAATTGTGTGTTCATAGAATTACTGTTTCATTAACAATTCTTTTTAATATTAAAGATTAGATTTCGTATAATCTTTAATACATTATGGTATGTGTTATTTTATACATATTTTTTACCATGAAAAACAAACCCAAAAAGACCAAAAACATAGAAAAATGCAATGTATATGCTTGTTTTTATGTTTGTGTATGTACAGGTACCGGATATCAAGAAAAGGACAAAATAAAGACAAAACCGGGCACGGGATTGGAAATAGCACGAAAAACTGAAGCCGAAGGCGTATTTGAGCTTAATGGGCCAACCCGTACCCATTTTATTGGGCCGAGTCAGCCCAATAACTCTTATACTATAAACTTTATAAGCCTAAACCCATTTATATGTCATAAGCCCAAAGTCCTTTTACTTATTAACCCTAACCGACCCAACTAAATTTCCAAGCCCAACACACTCTTATTAAACCCAAGTCAACCCCCCTTTTACCCGGGTCAATGATTAAAACATATAAACAGGGTCAACACAGTCAAAATCATAGAGTAACACTATACATCTCCCACCTCTCTTTCCCTCCATTTTTTACTTTTACCAAGCAGGGTAAACTCGTTGATCCACACACTTGCATACCCTATTCTTCTAGAAGACCCTAACACGTCTGCCACTTATGCCAAGCTGGCAATCCTCAAACCTCCTATTGGTTGAGATACGTGTACATGATCCAAGGGCCAACATTTGATAGATTAGAAGCAGTTATGAGCGGAGGGTCGTGATTAGAGGATTGAGGAGCGTCCTTGGATCTAGAATCATCCTCTGAAGGCTATATAAAGAAGCCTCATCACACAGAGTTCAACATCTAGGAGTAGGAGTAGAAGTAGTATATATTAGCTTTTAGCTTATTTTTAGCTTATTGTTATTTATTTTATGTAATTTCTTTTTCAGCAATGTAATCTCCTTTTTCATTTAATAAAATTCTGTTTGTTCTTAAACTTTCCTTTTTCATATGTGCAAAAGTGATTTCCATAAGTTACTAATAAGCTGTTAAGCTAGTGTTAAGCTACATTGCTACCTCAAAAGTTCATTAGCTCAAATAAGCTTATCTAAGCTTGTTTGAGCTTAGTTATTCAAATTACAAAAGATATTGGTTAAGGATATTGGATTTTAAGCTCAATTTGGATGATAAGCTAAATATGGAAGAGCTTATGGGTATTTAGTAGTGCTTATTAATAAGCTGGGTAGGTTAGAGCTTAATAGGATTTTAATACTCCTGTTTTGAGCAAGGAGTTAAGGTATTTCTTTTCAAAATCAAAATTGCTTATTATTCATCTTTTGCTTATTGATCTGTTTGCTTATTCTGTTTTATTATCATGCTCCTTGTTGTTATTTCAGTTGTTAATTGCTTATTTTGTTCAAATCTTAGTGTAGATCTCTTTTTACATGTTTCTGTTATTAAACCGCCTTGAATCTGCTTGTAAATTTAGATGCTAATTAAGTGCTTAATCATTTCATGAATGTGTTTATTTGTCTTTTATGCACTTAGATTTTCAACTGTTTCCATAAAACATAGCAGTTTAAAATTTGTTTTGCCTTTTAAATGGATTTTTATGTTCTAAAGGAGTGTTTGGCACATGATTCAAAATGGGTCAAACTAGGCTGTAAATTGTTCTTGTTTTTTAAATTTTTCTTTCAACAAGCATAATTTGAGTCTTAGAGTTAGTTAATTCAGCTTTTGAAGTCAAATACTTAAATTTTAGGTTTGTTGCAATCATAATTTGAACTTGTGAGTCTTAGGGTTGTCATATCAACATTATTTGGTTTGCTCTTGCTTATTTGCTTGTTAGTTCCTTTTTTCACACTAGATTAAGTCTACAAATGCAGTAGAAAAGGTATGGATCTAGTTGTGCATTTGTAACTTTGTTATTAAAACAAGTTATGTCATAAGTGTGTCCAAAAATTTCTAATAAAGCTAGTTTTTGTTAAGCAAGCTTAGATAAGATAGAATAAGTGTTTAAGTCTGATTTTGGTTTTATAGGCTCTTAGGACATTGATTTTAATCTGTTTTAGCTTATTTCCTCTTTTAGTCTTCATTAGATAGCTTAAATTTAGGTCTGCAAAATCTTATTTGTCTTTTAAGAGAAAACAAAAAATAGAATAAAATGAATAAACAGCTTTTTCAATAGATTTTTCTTTGCTTATTTAGATTTCAAAATGCTTTTTGATTAATGATTTAGATAGTTTTAAGTATAGGCTTTTAGGTTTTTCAAGTCATATAGCCATAAGGATCTAACTAGTTGCTTAAAATTAAGCTCAAAGTTGAGCATTTTTCATTTTAGACTGCTTTAGCCTTTCAGCTATTAAGAGCTTTTAAGCTCATTTTTGCTCTTTTAATTATTTTCATTTGCTTATTAGGTGTTTTTAGTTGTTAGTTTTTAGCTTATTAGTTCTTTAGTGCTTATTTGAAGCCTTTAAAGGGTCTCAGTTTAGCTTATGAGTGTGTAAGTGTAAAAGGCCATTCTGTCAGTTTTAGCTATGTTAGATTTAAGCTTTTAAGAGCTTGTTAGCTTAGCTTATTGGTTAATTTCTAGTCATTTTAGGTTTAGCTCTTAGTTTGTTTGCTTTTTACAATAGATTTTTAAGTTTTAAATCCAAAAATCAGCCATTTAGTTTTGTTAAGCTTTTCTGTCATATTTTTGTGCTTATTACGTGCTTATAATTAAGATTCAAAAAAAGTCATAGTTATAAAATTCACTTATTTTCATTAGTTTTATAAGCTTGTGCAAATTTTTTTGAAAAACAAAGTGTTTTCCAAAAAGGAAAGCCATGGGGGTCGAACCCATGACCTTTCCCTTTGCACACACAAGTCTCACGACACACACGCACTAACCAACTCTGCCCTTGGGTCTTTTATGTTTTCATACCAACTCATTAATCTTTTAAGCCTTATTTCTTTTTTTAAGCTTTCAGCCTTTAAAAGCTTGCAGCTTATTCATTAAGCAAATTTTTAAGTCAGCATTTTTAATAGATTCTTTATTCTCCTAAGTACTTTTCATAAATTTTTCAGAATTTTTCAGATTAGTTTACTATTTTTATTTAATTTTCTAGATTTAATTAGTTTTTAATTCATAATAAATAAAATAAAAAGCAAAAAAAAATTTAATTCTTTTTCTAAAAATTTTCTTTTGTCATTTAAGATTTATAAAAATTAAATTTGCGTTCGTAGGGCTTTAATTAGATGTAGTTGCTTAAATGTCGCGTGTCTTTAATTCCTGTTTACATTTCTTACGTTCTAGTGTTTTAATTTTTAATTGTTTACATGCTTTACATGTTTAATTCGATTTTATTAGTAGCTATAGATTCCTATTCAAAAATCTTTGAAATCATTCAAAACGCGCGATCACGGACTTAACCGATTTTCAATTCGTACATCGTCGAGAAACGACTCGGGAGGTTTTTGAGACAACTTTGGTTAAAAGTTTGTTTCTTAAATCTGACAAAGAATATTTATTATACTATAATTGTTACATCCTTATTTACTTATATTATATATATAGTTTGTTTGGGACTAATCACATTCAAACAAAGTTTCTACTATAGTTGTGTTAGATTTATCTAATATAACTAAACCTTAAACAAGCTTAAGGAATTCAATCTATTGAAGTGGGATCAACAAGTGGTATCAGAGCTTGTAGAGAAGCTTTAAATAAGAAGAACCTGTTTTTTATACACAAGATCTTTTGCTAAAAGATATGGATCAAGATTCTGCACACATGGTGGCTGCATCCAAAGTTCCCATGCTCAAACCTGGTGAGTATGAGATATGGAGGATGAGGATTAAACAATATATCCAGATGATAGACTATACACTGTGGGAAGTCATAAAGAATGGTGCAACCTTGCCAAAAACAAAAATTATGGAAGGAGTTATGACAGAGGTGCCTATTACAACTGCTGAAGAAAACGCTCAAAGAAGATTAAAGGTGAAAGCTAGAAGTACTTTAATGATGGGCATTCCCAATGAACATCAGTTAAAGTTTAACTTTATAAAGGATGCTAAGAAGTTGCTGGAAGCTGTTGGAAAGAGATTTGGTGGGAATGCAGCTACAAGAAAGACTCAAAGGAATCTCTTAAAGCAGCAATATGAAAACTTCACTACTCCAAGCTCAGTGATGCTTGATCAAACTTTTGATAGGCTTTAATAGCTTGTGAGTCAATTAGAGCTTTTGGATGAAAAACTTTTCCAAGAAGATGTTAATCAAAAGTTATTAAGAAGTTTGTCACCTAAGTTGAACACACATGCTGTTGTGTGGAGGAATAAAGCTGATTTGGATACAATGAGCATGGATGATCTCTACAACAACCTCAAGGTGTATGAACCAGAAGTTAAAGGGATGTCTAGCTCAAGTTTAAGAATACAGAACATGACTTTTGTGTCCTCTTCAAATAACAACACTAGCAGCATAAATGGAGCAGTTAATATCGCTCAAGCAGTTAATATTGCTCATGGAGTTTCTACTGCTAGCACTCAAGTTAATGATGCCTACTCTACAAATATTGATAACTTGAGTGATGCTGTTATTTGTGCATTCTTTGCTAGTCAATCAAATAGTCCTCAACTTGTACATGAGGACTTGCAACAAATCCATCCAGATGACATGGAAGAGATGGATTTGAGATGGCAAATGGCCATGTTGGCTATAAGGGCAAGAAGGTTTTTGAAGAATACATAAAGAAAGCTTACTGCTAATGGCAATGAGACTATTGGTTTTGATAAGTCAAAAGTGGAGTGCTACAACTGCCACAAGAGGGGACATTTTGCTAGGGAGCGTAGAGCTCCAAGAAATCAAGACAATAAGAACAAGGAAAGCTCAAGAAGGAGTATGCCTATGGAAACATCTACTTCCATAACTTTGGTGTCATATAATGGTCTTGGTAGATATGACTGGAGTGATCATGCAGAGAAAGGGCCTAATTATGCACTCATGACTTTCTCATCTTCAAGTCCTGACTCAGAGGTATCCAATGATTCTATTTGTTTAAAATCTTGTTTGGAAACTTTTGAACTTCTTAAATCTCAAAATGATCAACTATTAAAAGATTTAAAGAAATCTGAGTTAATGGTTCTAGGTTATAAGACAGGTTTAGAGTCAGTGGAAGAAACACTTAAAGTTTATAAAGCAAATGAGTCTATTTATTTACAAGATATTAAGGGCTTAAAATTTGAAATTCAAATAAGAGAAATAACTATTAGAGAGCTTAGGAAGAAACTTGAAATAGTTCAAAAGGAAAAAGATGGCATTCAACTTAATGTAGATAAATTTGAAAATGCATCTAAAAGTTTAAACAAGCTCATAGAGTGTCAGATAGTTGACAATTGCAAGTAAGGTTTAGGCTATGAAAATTATAATGCAGTTCCACCTCCCTACACAAGAAATTTCATGCCTCCAATACATGACTTGTCTTTTACTGGTTTAGATGAGTTTGTTAATGAGCATGTAGTTGAGAACTATAAAGCTATGTCTAGTGAAGAAGAGCCTAAGGTAGTTAGGAAGAATGATGATGCCCCATGTATTGAAGAATGGGTGTCAGATGATGAGGAAAAGGATGTGTCTCAGCCTAAAATTGAAAAGAAAACAGTTAGGCCTAGTATTGATAAGATAGAGTTTGTCAAATCTAAACAACAACAAAAAACTGCTAGGAAAACTGTTAAACAAGTTGAGCAACATAGGTAAAACACTTACAATCCAAGAGACAATCAAAAAAATTGGAACAATATGATGTCTTAAAAACTAGGAAGCAATTTTGAGATGTTTAATAAGGCCTGTTATGTGTGTGGAAGCTTTGATCATTTGCAGGTTAATTGCAATTACCATAAAAACAGTTTCAAAATCAAAGGATGGTAAACCTGTTTTGGTAACCATTGCTAAAGGGTGAATCATCAAACATTTTACTAAAAAGACACACCCCTCTGCTAAAAAGAACATGGTTCAAAGAGCAGTACTAATGAAGTCTGGCTTAGTATCAATTAATACTGCTAGACAAAATATTTCTAAAACAGCAGTATTGGTTAATACTGCTAGACAAGTTAATACTGCTCACTCAAAAACAACAGTGAATGCTGCTAGACCAATGTCATATCTTTCTAAAACAGCACATTCAACTGTTAAGAGGCCCATTCATAAGAACACATCATTTAAAAATAGTAATATTAATCAAAGGGTTAATACTGTTAGGGGTAAAGGTTTTAATACTGCTAGGCCAAAAGCAGTAGTTAATGTTGTTAAGGGAAATAATGTTAATGTTGTTAAGGCCTCAGCTTGTTGGGTTTGGAAACCAAAGACTAAAGTTTTAGACCATGTTTCTAAACACAACAGTGCATCAATCACCCTAAAGAAGTTTGATTATATTGATGCATAAGGCAGATCCAAGTCAGTGATGGCTTGGGTCCCCAAAAGAAACTGATTTTCTTATCTAATGTGCAGGGCAATCCACAAATGGATTTACAGGATCAAGGAGTGATTGATAGTGGATGCTCAAGGCACATGACAGGGAACATGTCCTATCTTACAGACTATGAAGAAATAGATGGAGGATATGTTGCTTTTGGAGGGAACCCCAAAGGAGGGAAAATCACAGGAAAAGGTACCATTAAAACTGGTAATCTAGATTTTAAAAATGTGTATTTTGTGAGAGAGTTAAAGTTTAATCTCTTTAGTGTCTCACAAATGTGTGATAAAAAGAATAGTGTTCTTTTTAATGACATTGAATGTATTGTTTTATCTCCAAACTTTAAGTTAATTGATGAAAGTCAAGTTTTACTTAGAGTTCCTAGAAAGAACAATATGTATAGTGTTGATTTAAAGAACATAGTTCCTAAAGGAGGTTTAACTTGCCTTTTTGCAAAAGCCACATCTGATGAATCTAAACTTTGGCATAGAAGGCTAGGTCACTTAAATTTTAAAACCATGAATAAATTGGTTAAGGGAAATCTTGTAAGAGGTTTACCTTCTAAACTTTTTGAAAATGATCAAACCTGTGTTGCTTGTCAAAAGGGAAAGCAGAATAGAGACTCTTGTAAGTCTAAAACAGAGAACTCAATCAGTCTTCCTTTACATTTGTTGCATATGGACTTGTTTGGTCTAACATTTGTAAAAAGCCTTAAGAAGAAAATGTATTGCCTAGTTGTCACAGATGATTACAGTAGGTTTACATGGATTTTCTTTCTAGCTACTAAGGATGAGACTAGTGGCATTTTTAAGTCCTTTATAACTGAGATAGAAAATCTAGTAGATCACAAGGTTAAGGTGATTAGATGTGATAATGAAACTGAGTTCAAAAACAGAGCAATGAATCAGTTTTGTGAGATAAAGGGTATTTTGAGACAATTTAGTATAGCTAGAACTCCTCAACAAAATGGATTTGCTGAGAGGAGGAACATGACACTAATTGAGGCTGCTAGGACTATGCTAGCTGATTCTAAGTTGTCAACTACTTTTTAGGCAAAAGTAGTTAGTACTGCTTGCTGTGTGCAAAATAGAGTGTTAGTAGTTAAGCTTCATAACAAGACCCCATATGAACTTTTTCATGGTAGAATACCAACTTTAAGTTTTATGAGACCATTTCGGTGTCTTGTTACCATTCTCAATACCATAGATCACTTAGGCAAATTTGATGGTAAGGCTGATGAAGGTTTCTTTTTTAGATACTCTTTTAATAGTAAAGCCTTTAGAGTATTCAATAATAGAACAAGGATAATGGAAGAAAACTTACATATTAGGTTTAGTGAGAGTACACTTAATGTTGTAGGTTGTGGACCAGATTGGCTATTTGATATTGATGCACTAACAAGAACAATGAATTATGAGCCAATTGTTGCAGGTACACAGTCTAATGGGTTTGTAGGTACAAAAGCAAGTGATAATGCAGGTCATGCTAGAAAGGAGACAAAACCTGTCAAAGATTACATTTTGCTACAATTATGGACTAATGATCCACCATATTCCCAAGATCCAAAGAGTTCTCATGATGATGGATCCAAACCTTCAAGTCATGATGGAAAGAAGTTGATGAAGATCCAAGAAAAGAAAGTGAATGTAATGATCAAGAGAAGGAAGATAATGTTAACAGCACTAATAATGTTAATGTTGCTGGCACAAATGAAGTTAATGTTGTTGGTGGAAAAACAAGCATTGAACTTCCATTTGATCCAAATATGCCTATTTTGGAAGATGATAGCATATTTGACTTCTCAAGAGATGATGAAGATGATGGTGCAGTGGCTGTCATGAACAATTTGGATACAACAATCCAAGTCAGTCCTATTCCAACTACAAGAATTCATAAAGATCATCCCCTTAACCAAGTGATTGGAGATTTGCAATCAGCTACACAAACAAGAAAGATGACAAAGAATTTGGAGGAACATGGGTTTGTTAGTACTACTCAACAAAGAACAAACCATAAAGACCTTCAAAACTGCTTGTTTGCTTGTTTTTTATCATAGGAAGAACCTAAAAAAGTAATTCATGCATTGAAGGATCCAAGTTAGATAGAGGATATGCAAGAAGAGCTTCTACAATTCAAGTTACAAAAAGTTTGGACTTTAGTAGATTTACTAAATGGAAAAGGGCTATAGGCTCTAAACGGGTTTTCAAGAATAAAAAAGATGAAAGGGGAATTATGATAAGAAAAAAAGCAAGATTGGTTGCTCAAGGGTACACACAAGAAGAAGGGATTGACTATGATGAAGTCTTTGCCCCTGTTGCAAGAATTGAAGCAATTAGGCTATTTTTAGCTTATGCTTCATTTAAAGATTTCATGGTGTATCAAATGGATGTAAAAAGTGCTTTTCTCTATGAGAAGATTGAAAAAGAGGTGTATGTATGTCAACCACCAGGATTTGAAGATCCAGACTTTCCTGATAGAGTATACAAGGTTGAAAAAGGACTGTATGGATTACATCAAGCTCCTAGAGCTTGGTATGAAACCTTGTTAACATATTTGTTGGACAATGGGTTTCAAAGAGGGAAAATTGACAAGACCTTATTCATCAAAAGGCACAAAGGTGATATTTTGCTGGTCCAAGTTTATGTGGATGATATCATCTTTGGTTCAACAAAGAAGGAGCTATGCAATGTATTTGAGAAGTTGATGTATGAGAAATTTCAAATGAGTTCTATAGGAGAACTTACATTCTTCTTAGGATTACAAATGAAGCAGAAGAATAATGGCATATTTATTAGTCCAGATAAATATGCTGCTGAAATTTTAAAGAAATTTAGGTTTACAGAAGTCAAGACTGCAAGCACACCAATGGAAACTCAAAATCCTCTGCTCAAGGATGAAGATGGTGAAGAAGTGGATGTTCATATGTATAGGTCAATGATTGGTTCATTGATGTATCTTACATCTTCAAGACCTGACATCATGTTTGCAGTGTGTGCCTGTGCTAGATACCAAGTCAATCCAAAGGTTTCACATCTTCATGCTGTGAAAAGGATTTTTAGGTACTTAAAAGGTCAACCAAAATTGGGCCTTTGGTATCCAAAAGATTCTCCTTTTGATTTGGTAGCATACACTGATAGTGATTATGCTGGAGCAAGCTTGGATAGGAAGTCTACAACAGAAAGTTGTTAATTCCTTGGATGTAGATTAATATCATGGCAGTGCAAGAAACAGACAGTGGTTGCAAATTCTACAATAGAAGCTGAATATGTGGCTGCTTCAAGTTGTTGTGGACAAGTGCTTTGGATTCAGAATCAACTACTTGATTATGGGTACAATTTTATGCATACCAAGATCTTTATTGACAATAACAGTACTATTTGCATAATTAAAAATCCTGTTTTTCATTAAAAAAACAAAGCATATAGAGATCAGACATCATTTTATTAGAGATTGCAATGAAAAGAAATTGATTCAAATGGTCAAAATCCATACTAACAAGAATGTTGCAGATTTGCTTACAAAAGCTTTTGATGTAAGTAGATTTCAATATTTGATTGTTAGTATTGGAATGCTAAATCTTTAAAGTCTTTTATCTCTTTATGTTTTTGTAGAGTTTTGTATGAATTAGTACTGTTATTCATGTCATTAAAAGTTTCTGCTGTTAAGTATAATTAGTACTGCTGGTTATACTTAATACTGCTGAGTTTCTACTGCTAGTTATACTTAATTTTGTTAGGTATAATTAATACTGTGATAATTGTGAAAATTGCTATGGCTTGTGTTTTCTTGGTTTTTGGACTAACATTTTGCAGGAAAAGCAAAGAAAAGTGTTAGATTGACGATGGAAAAGCTGTTTGGAATATAATTAGAGTTAATGCTGGTGACTCAAAGTTAATGCTGCTAGGCATAACTCACTACTACTGAGTTACTACTGCTGGGTGAATGTTAATGCTGTTGAGGGTATTTTTCATAAATACTTTGATTACTTCGATTAAGGGTTTCAATCAATTGTTTAATTGATTTCAATCTTTCAAATACTCTCTAACCATAAACCCTAACTCAATTTAACATCCATTATCAAAACCCAATATCAATGGGGATTCTAAAGTTTACAGATACTCATAATATGGTCGCGTTTTTGTCTAAACCCACAGAGTGTGATGGGTTTGAACAAATAGTGGATTTTTTAAATGCACACCCTATAAGGTATGCATTAACCGTTAATCCTACTATATATATTTCTTGCATTGAACAGTTCTGGTCTACTGCCATTGCCAAAACTATCAATGGGGAAGTATAGTTACATGCCCGAGTAGATGACAAGGAGATAATTGTCACTGAATCGTCTGTTAGAAGAGATCTTCAACTAGCAGATGAGGAAGGTGTTGATTGTTTACCTAATTCTACCATTTTGAACAACTTACATTGATGGGGTATGAGAAAATTTTAGAAAAACTAACTTTTTATAAATCATTCTTTTCCCTACAATGGAAATTTCTAATTCATACTATTTTACAGTGTCTAAGTCCAAAGACTACTGCTTGGAATGAGTTTAGCAGTACTATGAAATCTACCATTATTTGCTTAGCTACAAACCAGAAATTTAATTTTTCAAAATCTATTTTTGATAGTATGATTAGAAACTTGGATAATTTGTCTGGTAATTTTTTAATGTATCCAAGGTTTGTACAAATATTTTTGGACCAACAACTTGATGGGATGCTAACTCATAAGAGAATTTATATTGCACCCTCTCACACAAAAAAGATTTTTGGAAATATGAGAAGGGTAGGCAAAGGTTTTTCTGGTAGAGTAACACCTTTATTTTCAACAATGGTGGTACAAAACCAATAACAATTGGTGAAGGTTCAGCAATTCCAACTGATCCCCATCACACATCCACTTTTATTCAACCATCAACTCAACCTCAAAAGACACAACAACCTAAGAAGCCTAAAAGAAAGGACACTCATGTACCTCATCCTAGTGGTTCTAGTGAACATGTTGCAGATGAGGCTGTCCATAAGGAGTTGGGTGATAGTTTGGTGAGGGCTACCACTACTACTTCTAGCTTAGAAGTAGACCAGGACAGTGGTAACATAAATAAGACCCAATCCAAGGCAACACCTAATGAATCTAGTTCCCAAGGAACTAATTCAAGTGGTGATCCTGGGTGCCAAGAAACCATGTGGGATACTATTGCTCAAACTAGATTTGAGAATGTATCTAAACATTTCAATGAATAACTTCTCGCAAGAGGTAACATACTTTGAAGTGATGAGGATAGACTTAAACTTGATGAATTGATGGCACTATATACCACTTTACAATCCAGAGTTCTTGATTTAGAGAAGACAAAGACCTCTCAACAGAATGAAATTGCTAGTTTGAAAAGGAGGGTCTAGAAGCTTGAAAAGAAAAAGAGGTCAAGAACTCATAAGCTAAAGAGATTATACAAAGTTGGTTTGACTGCTAGGGTAGAATCCTCTGGTGATGAAGAAAGTTTAGGTGAGGATGCATCCAAACAGGGGAGGATTGATGCTATTGATACATATGAAGAAATTACCCTAGTTAGTGTTCAAGATGATGCTGACAAAGAGATGTTTGATGTGAATGTTTTAAATGATGAAGTTTATGTTGTTGAAGAAGTAGTTGAAGTTGTTAACATTGTTAAGCTAATTATTGATGCTGCTCAAGTTAATGCTGCAACAACTGTTAGTGCTGCTACAATAACTACTGCTACAATTACAACTGTTGATGATATTACTTTGGCTCATTTACCAGTATCTGTTACTACAATATCAAGACTTCAACTATTCAAAAATTATTTTTGATAGTATGATTAGAAACTTGGATAATTTATCTGGCAAATTTTTGATGTATCCAAGGTTTGTACAAATATTTTTGGACCAACAAATTGATGGGATGTCAAATCATAAGAGAATTTATATTGCACCCTCTCACACTAAAAAGATTTTTAGAAATATGAGAAGGATAGGTAAAGGTTTTTCTGTTAGAGTAACACCTTTATTTCTAACAATGGTGGTACAAAACCAATCACAATTGGGTGAAGGTTCAACAATTCTAACTGTTCTCCATCACACACCCATCTTTATTCAACCATCTACTCAACATCAAAAGACGCAACAACCTAGGAAGCCTAAAAGAAAAGACACTCATGTACCTCAGCCTAGTGATCCTATTGAAAATGTTGTAGATGAGGCTGTCCATAAGGAGTTGGGTGACAGTTTGGTAAGGGCTGCCACTACTGCTTTTAGCTTAGAAGCAGAGCAGGACAGTGGTAACATAAATAAGACCCAATCCAAGGCAACACCTAATGAATCTAGTTCCCAAGGAACTCATTTAGGTGGTGGTCCCAAGTGCCAAGAAACCAGGGAGGATACTATTGCTCAAACTAGGTTTGAGAGTGTATCTAAACATTCTAATGATTCATTACTCGCAAGAGGTAACACACTTCGAAGTGATAAGGATAGACTTAAACTTGAAGAATTGATGGCATTATGTAACACTTTACAAAACCGAGTTCTTGATTTGGAGGAGACAAAGACCACTCAACATAATGAGATTGTTAGTTTGAAAATGAGGGTCAAGACGCTTGAAAGTAAGAATAGGTCAAGAACTTATAGGCTGAAGAGATTACACAAAGTTGGTTTGACTGCTAGGGTAGAATCCTTTGATAATGAAGAAAGTTTGGGTGAGGATGCATCCAAACAGGAGAGGATTGATGCTATTGATGTAGATGAAGAAATTACCCTGATTAGTGTTCATGATGTGAATGTTTCTGTTGATGAGGAGATGTTTGTTGCAGAACAAGAAGTTGCTGAAGAAGTAGTTGGAGTTATTAACACTGCTAAACTAATTATTGATGCTGCTCAAGATAGTGCTGCAAAAACTGTTAGTACCGCTACAATTAAAACTATTGATGATATTACTTTGGCTCAAGCACTTGAAGAAATGAAAACTACAAAACCCAAGAAGAAAAGGGTTGTTACAAGAGCTGGGTGAATCTACAACAACAATATCTTCACAACTATCTTCACAACAATCACAGGACAAAGGTAAAGGTTTATTGATAGAACCTGTGAAGCCTATGAAGAAGAAAGATTCAATCAGGCTTGATGAAGAAACAGCTTTAAATTTACAAGCTGAATTTGATGAAGAAGAAAGACTTGCAAGAGAGAAAGCTGAAGCCAATATTGCCTTGATTGAAACATGAGATGATATACATGCAAAGATTGATGCTGATTATCAATTGGCTAAAAGAATGCAAGCAAAAGAACAAGAAGAGTTGTCTATTGAAGAAAGGGCTACATTATTTCAATAACTCTTAGAGAAAAGAAGAAAGCCACCAACAAAAGCTCAACAGAGAAAGATAATGTGTAATTACCTAAAGAACGTGAAAGGATACAAGCTCAAAGATTTGAAGTTGAAAGAGTTTGATTCTATCTAAGAGATGTTTGACAGAGCATTAAAAAGGGTAAATACATTTGAAGACTTTAGAACAGAGTTGGTGAAGGGAAAAGAAAAGAGAGTAGGAACAAAGCTGGTATAAGAGATTACTAAGAAGCAAAAGGTGAAAGATGATAAAGAAACAGCAGAGCTTAAACAGTTAATGAAAATCATTCCAGATGAAGAAGAAGTAGCAATTGATGCTATACCTTTGGCTGTTAAGTCTCCAAGTATTGTTGGCTAGAAGATTCATAAAGAAGGAAGAAAAAGCTATTATCAAATAATAAGAGCTGATGGAAAGTCTCAAATGTACATGATCTTTAGTCACATGCTTAAAAGTTTTGACAGGGAAGATTTGGAAGATTTTTACAAGTTAGTAAAAGCTAAATATGAGTCAACAAGACCAGTGGAAGACATGGATTTGATATTATGGCATGATTTGAAAATAATGTTTGAACCACATGTAGAAGATAAAGTATGGAAGAATCAACAAGAATACAAAGTGTTGAATTGGAAGTTGTATGACTCCTATGGAGTACATTCCTTGATGATGCAACATGTGCAGATTTATATGTTGGTAGAGAAGAAGTATCCCCTTGCACCAGTTAAAGTTTTAATGATGTTGGAAAAGAAGCTTATAATTGATTATGAAAGTGAAATGGCTTATCAGCTTCTTAAATTCTCATCATAAACAATTAACAAGAGTAAAGAGTGTTTTGGAAGCATCCTCCTGGTGTTGATGAAGCTTTAAATGAAGAAACTTGATGATTTTGAAGAAGATATCAAGTTTAGGGGAGGATTGTTAGGATTAAAAGTCTTCTTAATGTTGTTTGAATTACTGCTACTCATGTTTGTGTTAATGCTGCTCAGCTGGACTTAGTGTTGCTCATGAACTTCAAAGAAAATATGCTAAGTGTTTACTACTGCTAGTACAAAGTTACTACTGCTAGCGAATATTAGTACTGCTAGTACAAAGTTACTACTGCTAGTGAATATAGTTACTACTGCTAGTACAAAGTTACTACTGCTAGTACAAAGTTACTACTACTCAAGGTTAAGACTGCTCAGAGATAAGTTAATGCTGCTAAGGTTAATAAGTTAGTACTGTTTGTTGTTAGTACTACTTATATGATATGTATTAGTTGTTTATAGAAAAGATTATGAATACTTAGGAAAGTATTATAAGCCGACTAGGACTCTTGGTGTATAAAAGGAGGTCCTAGGGCATAGAGTTTGATGTACCAAAACCAAAACCAAAAATCAATCTTAGACGTATAATTCATAGCTTCAAGGTCTTTGTAACTGTAATACTTTAAGAGTATTTGCATTATTATCATTAATAATATTGGAGCTTGTTTGTTGAATTGTATGTTCATAGAATTATTGTTTCATTAACAATTCTTCTTAATATTAAAGATTAGATTCCGCATAATCTTTAATATATTCAAAAAAAGTTTCTACTATAGTTGTGTTAGATTTATCTAATATAACTAAACCTTAAACAAGCTTAAGGAATTCGATCTATTGAAGTGGGATCAACAAATTTCTTCACCTCCTTAGAAGCAACATCTCTTTGAGAACGCAATTCTTTGTTCTCCTGACCTAAAACATCACAATCCCTTTGTACCTTTTCAAGCTTGTCATCCAAATAAGTAACTTCTGAACGAAGCACCTTAACATACCTCGTCTTGCAATCAAGCTTTTCCTGAAGACAGACCCTAGATGCAACCAAGCCCGTGTAATGAGAGTTCAACTCCATACCATGAGAAACCAAAAGAGCACTAAGGACATTGACACGATTCGATAACTCCAATCGAAGCAAAGACTCAGTCTTCTTAAGCTCAGCGGGAGTAATAGTTAGATCTAAAGCCTTCCTGCAAACATTTGGGTCCTTAAAAATGTCCCTACACAAGATATTACTCTCTAGTGCATGAGATTCGTCCCACTCCTCTTTAGTATACAAAGGATAAGACATATCATCATATAGATAGGGCATCTGATAGGGACCAGGAGCAAGAGGAAACAGTGTCAATTCAATTTCCTCACTGCGAGTAGCAGTGCCAAAGTCATCCTTTGGAATCTCATCATACTCTGCATCACGAGACAAAGCATTGCGAGCCAATGCATCCAACAGATCCATCTGGCACCGCATAGCCTTAGCTCTGGACTTCCTAGCAAAGCTATCGATAGCAGAGCCTAGAATACCACAAGCAAATAACTTAGCCAAAAATACAAAATACCAAAAAAGGTAGAGAAAAGAAAGAAAAAATCACACCATACCTCCAAGAGCAAGGCTACGCCCAGAAGTAGAAGCTTGAGCTAAAGTCCCAACATGGGATGGTACAGAAACACTGGTAACAACCATCGAAGGAGGAGGACCTAATCTCTTACCAAGACGCGGCGTAGGGACCGAAGCAGCCCTAATAAAAGTACCCTCATCCCTCTTCAAGCTATCCTCAAGTTTGGCACAAAAATTTGTTATGTCAGCTTCATTCAACCCTTCGGCCTGCCCCAGCTCCGGAGCATTACAACCAGCTTCCGACGCTCCTTTCTTCAACCTCCTCTTTTTAGATGGTGGGCTAGGCTTAGGTGCAGTGGTCAAAGCAGAACGAACCCTCACCTGCGAAGGACCCTTAGACTTCCTAGCAAGGCGCGGGTTCGGCTGAGCAGCAGCAACCTTATCTAGAGTAGGCAATAGAATTAGAGCATCCTCTGCCGCGGGTGCAGTGGTGTGCGGCGGAACACGCTCTAGAAACAGAGTAGAAAGATGATAAGGTTCTTCAATAATCTTAACATCACCCAAGGAAGGAAGAGTCATAAAATTATAAATGCTCATCTTTTCATAAAAATCAAACAAAGATCAACACATGGGAAAGGGACGATGAATAAAATATAGAAATTATAACCCCCCAGCCTACCAGAATTATCATCGTTTCTTCAAAATACCGGATCACATTCTTTATTAAACCAAACATAACTTAAACCAGAATGAATAAGCACCTCCTCCTTCATCTCACGAAGACGAATCAAATGAACACGTAACCGCTCCACATCATTTGTATCATAACCATCAGCAGGCAGATCATCCGAAACACAAGAACAAGAATGTCTCCACGTGAGGTGGTCCGGAATAGCTCTACGGTCTATCAAGAAAAACTTATTCTTCCAATTCTTTAGGCTTGAAGGACCATCGTCCATACAAATATCCTCCGTATTCTGACATTTGGAAAAGGAGAACCAATCCCCTTGTTTACAAAGAAATTGAAAAACCCAGAACAAAGTAATGGTAGGAACAATATTTAAATTGCGGCACACAACCTCAAACGACACCACTTTATTTAAGCATAGGGTACCAACTGCGAAATGTGTACCTTGAAATACTTAAGCATAGATAGAAGGAATGTTGAAAAGGGAATACGAATGCCGGAAAAATGGAGAAACTTGGAATAAACGCCTATGGCGTCACCAGGAAGACGATCCATAGTAAACGCATGATCAGGAAAACGAGGATGCAGATCCAAGGTTATACAAAAGGTCTTAACCAAATCTTTTAAATCATTCTAGAAAGGGTAGAGACACGATTTTTCATATCATTTTTAGACATGGCAGGAAAATAAGAAAAATAAGAGAGAGAAAATACTTACATTCAAAAAAGAATGCAGCGACAAGCAACCGGAGCTTGAAGCGGAGACGAAGAGATGCAGCTGTGTGGGTAAAAATAAAAAATAAAAATGTGAAAATAAGGAAAGACTATTTATATGAGCTCTGAGAAAATCAACCGTCACAACGCAAGCATGACGTAGGCCTAATAAGTAGCTTAGAGGAACGATAGCCATGATGATGACGCGCCATCACTTATCATGTGGAGCTGGATGATCCACGTATTCAAAAAGAAAATAGAGGTTTCTAACTCCTGATCATAGTTTAATAAGTCTAGCACAAAAGCCTTAATAAACCGGGGGACATGATGAGGTATAGTCTCCCTCAGAGCATCCAGAGGAGAAACATATCTTAGATACTCCTGCTAAACTAGCATGGGCTAAACTAAACAAACACTCCGCAGAGGCTGACTTATCGAAGGATACATCAGGTCCGAAGTCACTGCAAGAAATCTGGAGAAGCTGATATGTCGAAGGACAGGTCAGGTTCGGAGTCGTTAGCTCCGTCCTAGCGCAACGGTATCAAGGGACAATCCGACAAAGGTACAGTCCTTGCGAGGGACCACTGTCCTTGGAATGACACGTAGCCGACAAATCAGACTAAGAGATAACCCCATGGTTATGTCTTATAGTGAATCCCAAACACTATAAAAGGAGATCTCATTTTCCCAGGATGACACACAACACCTACTCCGAACCATACTTTATATTCTTCGCATTTATCTCAAATCACCGTACTTATTCTTACGATGGAGTTGGTCCTGGATTAACTCCACGGGGCGAGCTAACGGTGTTCTTTCTTATTTTCAGCTAGGAGACGAAGGACTAAGCTCCGAAGGAACCAAGCTAATCCAGATATTCATCACAGCGGAGGTCACTTTTACCAAGCTCAAGTAGTCCACGTAAATTTACCTCAACAAAGGTTATGGACTATACAGTCTATAACAATTTCTAAACTAATTTGGTTTTTATCTTGATAAGTAGGTTATACTACCTTTATAATATGGTTAGTCTTTCTTCGTGAAACTTGTGTTTCCAAAATGCCTTTATGGTCACTACTAAGATATTTCTTTTTTATGCAGGGTGCACACCCTTTATGTCGAATGCATCTAAACCATCTGGGTTCCTTGACAATAGAGTGAACATTGGCATCTAGTATCGTAGTTTGGGCCCAGAGGAAATTGCTTCATTAGCCAGGTTCAAAATCCTTATCAAGGAACCTTTTCACCGAGTGACTACTTTCCTTTCTATACACCCCTCAGGTAGTTTAACGGATCAAGCTCAATTAGCGGATTTGGAGTAGGTAAATATCCATTCTTGTATTTTCTTTTTGACCCTTAGGAATTCTTTGACTTTTACCAAACCCGCATAGCTTGATCAGATCACGATTACCAGGTCCCTTTCTAACTAATACATTAGCAATAGTTCCATGGATGAAACCATTCTTGTGAAGTTGTAGCAATGCAAACACCACATTTCTTAAAACTTGCATAAATTAACGAATCAAGATCCTTGTTGATTGTGTTAAAAGATACCATGTAGATCAGACATTTTTTGCAACATAATCAACAAGGATCTTGATTCGTTAATTTTGCATGTTTTAAAAGATGTGGTGTTTGCGTTTCTACATCTTCACAAGAATGGTTTCATCCATGGAACTATTGCTCCTCATAATGTATTAGTTAGAAAGGGACCTTAGCCCGTATATGCATTATATTAGTATGTATGGTTGTATTGGGCTCATTCCCAAAGTCTAGATTATTCTTTGTAAACCCTTTATAGGGTCGGACGCTTTGGAGTAATAGACAACACAAATTATAAACCCTAAATATATCTTACATGGTATCAGAGCCAGTAACCTTAACCGATCCCTCTCAAACCCTACGTTTTGATCAAGCTATGCGGGCTTGGTAAAAGTCAAAGAATTCATAAGGGTCAAAAATAAAAAAATACAAGAACGGATGTTTACCTACTCTAAATCCGCTAATTGAGTTTGGTATACTAAACTAGTTATCTAAGTGTTAAGACCAGAACCCTTAAGGGGTGTATACAAAGGAAAGTAGTTACTTGGGTGAAAATGTTCCTTGATAAGGATGTTGAAAATGTTCCTTGATAAAGGCGTTTTGGAAACACAAGTTTCACGAAGAATGACTAACCATATTATGAAGGTAGTATAACCCACTTTTATCAAGATAAAAACCAAATTAGTTAAGATAAATGTTGGTGGTGATGGTCACTTGTTCTAAGGGTGTTTTTTTTGTTTTGGATATAAAGAGAAAAGAAGATACAAGTTTTTACCCGATGAAATATGTGTGTTTGTTAAAGAATAAGCATGGTCGTTTAGTTAATTGAATGAATGAATGAAACAGAGTGAAACAAAAAGATAATGTTGGTGGTGATGGTCACTTGTCATAAAGGTGGTGTTTTGTTTTGTATATAAAGGGAAGATAAGATATAAGCTTATACGGGAGGATAATACTTGTGTTTATTTAAAGTGATCGTGGTCGTTTATTTGAAATGCATGAGTAAGAAGTGTAGGGCAAATATTTCATTAAAATTAAATTAAATTACAAAACTCAACTCATTTCATACCCCACTTAGTAAATGAGATTCTTTTCCAGCATCTTACCAAAATGAACCAACCCTTACGACGCGTTTTTATTTGACCCCATGCCCCCATGCGCCTGTCAATGTATAATAAATACATATTTATTTCATACGCGTGATAATACATATTTATTTCATACGCGTCATCTTTGTTAGTGTATATTTATTCCAAACTTTGTCAGTGTATATTCCTGTCAGTGTATAAGAAATATATATCTATTTCATACACATCATCTTTATCAGTATATATTTATCCCCGAATAACTCCTAAATAAATTAAATACAAATTTAATACACCCCAACTAACTCATTCCTTGAAGATCGATACATCTTCTTCAATAAAGCACAATATTTCTTCTATTTTCTTCACTTTAAAATGGACCCCTTCATCTTCTCAAAATCAAAACAAAATCATAGAATGTTGTGAATCTAGGCAAGTTAAAATTAAAACGCACCTACATAGGCTTTTTCTTCACATTAAAATTCAGGGGGCGCGAGTTAAAATAGAAACCCACCTACAAAAAGAGAAACGTGCCTCATTTGTTTTCATTTCTTACTTTGCAGACATATGAAAACTTTATAGATATAAATAGGCAAGTGAGCCTAAAAAATAACCCAAAAGTATGAAACACGCCTAAAAAATGGCTTGAAAATATGAAACGCGCCATAATTTTATTTTGTTACTTTTATTGTTTCGTAGCGTGTTTGAAATAAAGTACACACTAAAGAATATTATGCTAGTGTTTGTCTTTAGCACTTTTTGAGGATTTTTTTCCAGGTGCGTGTAAGAAATGAAACATGCCACTTTAATACGTGGATAAACAAGAGTCATTAATACGTGTCTTTAATCCAATGGATTAAATTGTTTGGACCATTTTCGTAAAATATAAACGCACCGGTTGTCTTCAAAAAGCGTCTCTTAAAGGGTCCGTTTAAGAAATTTTCTCACAAAACTATGCAAGTAAGCACAACATATTAGTGGTGTGCAAGCGGCCTCATCATGTCTGTCGTTTGCATTTTTTAAGGGCAAATTATAAAAAAGTGTAGCCAACTTACCATGTTTTGCTATTATGTGTAGGCAACTTCTTTTTTGTTAAACAATCGATTAACTTTTGAATTTCGAATATTGTGTGTAGTGGGTGACTATTTTACCCCTATGTTTTTTAACCAACCTGTTAACCGTGAAGGATAAATTGGTCATTACATGTGGGCAAAATACACACAATATTCGAAATTCAAAAGTTAATTGATTCTTTAACAAAAAAAAGTTGCCTACACACAATAGCAAAACGTGATAAGTTGGTTACACTTTTTTATAATTTGCCTTTTTTTTAAACTACACGTTTTATAGCTTCATACAACATATCTTTTAAACTTTGAGCGTTTGTAGCTTTTAAAATAAATGGAGTAACATACTACATTTTTATCACAATTCACAAAATGTACTAGGGTTGTTGATCAGTTCAGTTATCGGGTTATTCGGTTCGGTTAATTTTTTTTAGGTCAACCCGAAAACTGAACCGAACCGAACTAGAATTCAACCGAACCGAATAAACTAAAAAAACCAAGAACCTAACCGAAAACCGAATTTGAATTTGGTTTGGTTTTTGGGTTGACCCGGATAACCCGAATTACACCATTTATTTAAAAAAAGGAAAAAAAAATACATAGATATTTAGCAAAAAAGATTATTTCAGGAATAAAAAATATTTTTCTGTATTAGGATAAAATTTTATTGATCTTTATATATATATATAAATATATATATTTATATATATTCGGTTTTCGGTTCGGTTCTCGGTTCAGACTGCCAAACCCATATCCAACCCGAGAACCGAATTCGTAGTTCGGTTATCGGTTTTGACAAATTCGGTTTGGTTATTAGTTCGGTTCGGTTATTTTGGCTCGGTTCGGTTTCGGTTTATTCAGATTTTTTGGTTTTTCTGCTCACCCCTAAAATGGACAAAAGTGATATAGGCTATCTCAAGAGTTTGTGTGGAATCCATTTACTTATTATGGGTGGTTCAGTGGTAACCACCATAGGCATTTGATGATGAGAGTAAATGATGATGATTAACGCTCACGTGGCACTCGTCTCCCATGGTGGTTGACGAGAATGGATTACGAAACAAATAACACGAAGAAAAAGTTAGACTACGAGAAAGCTAATATGCGGATTTAAAGTCTTACTTGAAAGGATTCAAGTAAGTAGAACTAAGCTAAACTATGATCAAAACCTAACTATTCCCTGGCAGCGGCGCCAAAAACTTGATGCGGTAGTCGTAGGACTTCAACAAAAAGTTTTACAACTCCGTAGGCAGAGTACCTAATCGTTGTAGTAGTAGTATAGGCAAGACTCGAGGGTTGTTATCGTTCTCTTAGAGAATAGGTTGGGAAGGCTTGATCACGGTCTAACAGAATTCTAAGGGTTGAAAGAAGATTATTTTTGTGTTTTTATATTTTATAAAAGCAGTAAATCATATGTTTGAGAGGTTGGTTGGTTTTAGCTATTAAACTAAATAATAAACTACGCTACTGGTGATAATAATATAATAAAAGATTGTATTCATTTAATCATGTATTACTCTCTAGATTGCTTCTCCTAGTGTTGTTGCTTTGTCACACTTGTGATGATCTATGTTACTATTTCTTAAGTCATGAACGAATTACACGAACCCGTCATCTATTTAATATTTTGTTGAGGCAAAACACAAAATAAGGTAGTATGAAGACTATTACCCGGCCCCCAAGAGTATATTAAATGCATTTGAAATATATTAAAAGTAGATCAACCATAAAAGGGGCAAGGTAGTATGAAGATTGTTACCCGATGGTATCCTTTCTACACAATCATGTTTTCCTAGACATATCAACAGCGATATAGACAAAAGCTGGTTTTCTAAGACCTAACATGCATATTCATCACAAGAAGCAACACCACTAAGATCTACATTCTAGGTTTCATATAATCATAAATGAACATAATAGAAGGATTAGCCAAGCATGTTATAAGTAAAGCAAGAATAATAATGAATCACACAACAAGACACATTGAATGATTAAGATAGTCTTACTTGATTAAAACATGAATTGAAGGAAGTACAATAGGGTTTTGAGGCCTTAAAATCGTCCTAAATAGCTGCCAAACGAACTAGGGTTCGTCCCTTTCTTTTACTCTAAAGTTACACCCTTAAAACCCTAAAAACGGATTTGTATTTATAGATAAATCACTGCGACGGCGTCTTGTTTTACCCTTGACACCATCCTGAAAGAGAATATTCTAGATCTTAGGCTGGGTTGTACGAGCTGACGCCGTCAGGAAATATTGTGACGCCGTCGTGGAATGAATTGTGACGGCGTCACGTGTATTTGGTGACACCGTCTCCAGCTTCTGAGAACATGATCTTGAGAAATGTTGGTGTAGGTCCGTAGTCTTGTCTGTTTCTTCTCCAAATGAGCCCAAGTCATGTGTATTTCCTCCAAATGCCTTCCAAATGCTAAATACCTGAAAAGGAACAATTAAGTACCTATTTTGGGCATAAATGCACGATTTATGAGGTTAAACGACCCCGAAAAAGTGTATAAAATGACACCTCATCACTCTTCCACCTGAATGGAGCAAGTTTGTCACTGATGTAAAGTTAGCAAAGAGTTTGTATACCACCAACTATGATCAGTTGTATGCATACCTCAGTCAACATGAATGACATGCTAATGAAGTACGTATCATGCGTGAAAGATATCCGGATCCTCTTGCATTGGTAGCCAATTCTCAAAATCTATAGAATCCCTCTTAATCTCTACAACATTCAGTTCCTTCAATGTATCCATCCCCTCAACAATTCACACTAGTTTATGCAGCACATGTTCATCATCAGCAACATCACACTCCAGTCAATCCACTAACAATCAGTTTCTCCACAACCATTCATATCTTCGCCAGTGACACAACAATCTCAAGCTGAATTTCCTCAATTAGACTCTGGTGTTGCTGTTCCTACATTTCAGCAAGGAAAGGATCTGATTGATTGCATTAACAAAGCAATTGCATTCCTATCTGCTATGGTATCAAGATTTCCATCCTCAAACGATCAACTCAAAATGTCTTCTAATCCTTGCAATCAAGCAACCATTCAAGATGGTAGAGTCACAGTTCAACAAGTACAAGGAAGACAAACTCAGAGTTTTGTTGGGATTAGAAACAGAGGAATTGCTACAACCTTAAGAGGAAACTATGCAGCTGGTTAAGCAAGAGTTGTAAAGTGTTATAACTGTCTGGGGAAGGGCACATGGCGAAATAGTGCACTCAGCCAAAGAGGCCAAGAAATTGTGCATGGTTTAAGGAGAAGTTGATATTAGTCGAAGCACAAGTTGCTTAGCAGATAATCCCTTCGAATTTAGCTTTCCTGACTGAAGACTTAGATTCCTATGACTCGGATTGTGATGATATTTCCTTGGCTAAAGCGGTTCTGATGGAAAATCTTTCAAGCTGTGATTTAGATGTCGTCTCTGAGGGACCATACTCTGATACTTATCCAAATGATATGATTAATCAAGATGTGCAAGAGATGTCATATTCTGAACAAACACATATTGTCAATTTTCCAGATAATGAGATAACCAGTGATAGCAATATCATTCCTCACTCTCAGTATCTACAAGGATCACAAAATGTGATTATTTAGGATACTAATTCTTCTGCACCAAATGATTTATTGGTTCTATCTTTGGTTGAACAAATGACTGATCATGTAGCTAATTTAGATAAGGAAAATCAGATAAATAAAATGGTAAATGAATCCTTAACCGCTGAGCTTGAGAAATACAAAGAACGTGTTACCATTTTTAAACAAAGACTTAATGTAGATTTAAACAAACGTGAAAAATTAATAGATTCTCAAAGGGATGACCTAATTCAGAACTGAAATGCAAAGTTTGTGGCTTTTCAGCAAGAGATCGATACACTTAAACGGACTCTTTCTAATCATGTCAAAGAAAAAAATCTTTATCAACAACATTAACTGTTTTCAAAACAAAATCAAAAGAAAAAGAATCTAAATACATTGACAAGGAAATTGTTTTGGAAAAACAAAATAAAGAACTGGAAAATATTCTTTGTAAGTTGTATCGATCTACGCAAGCAATGCATATGCTAACGAAACCACAAGGTTTTTTACGATGACACTCATAAACTAGCTTGGTTATCAAAATACGTTCCATCTTAAAAAAGCTCAGCGGATTCAACCAGCATTATATGATGGTAGTGTTATTGCTAAGAAACATGATGTGATTTATGTGATTGATGATGAAGAGACATTAATTTTGGAAGAAGAGAGTCAATCAAAGATGCTTAATAAACAAAATGATCTAATTTCAATAAAACAGAAAATTAATATTTCTTCAATTGATTATTCAAAGTTGAATAAAATAAAAGAAGATTTTGATAAACATTTTGTTACTAAAAAATAATTGTTTACAGAATAAGTTTTTTGGTTAAAACATTCAAACGATAATCCTGACACATCTGTTAAGTCACATACACCTGTTAGAATTGATGCTCCTAGTGAACTTCCTAAGGTAAGTTTGGTAAATGAAAGTCTTAAAAAGCTAAATATCATCTGGCCAGTTTTTACAAGGTAGTGAAAAAGAGAAGCACATCAGATGCTATATCGGCAGGTGCATAGGGTTTTAAACATACAAAAGCTTGTTTTGTAACTGAAATAATATTATTTTTAAAAGTTTTAAAAGACATATTTAATGCATTTGATAAAACTCTTCTAGATGTAATTACTGAAGTTCAAACGATTTTTAACCAAATGGAAGCTGCTGTTAATCAGTGTTCTGTAGATAAAAATGTTTTTGAAATTCAAACAAAAAACCTTCGTATTGATAATGATCAACTTTTGAACCAAATCATGTCTCAAGAAATTATGCATATTGCTATGAATTCTGTTGATATTCTTGATGTGTCTAAGTCATGTGTGGATAAATGCAATAAGTGTTTGGAACTTGAGACTGAGCTACTCAAAAAGAAAGATTTAATTGAAAAGGATGTTTACGATAAACTTTTGAAAAGTTATTCAATACTAGAAAAGCTTTGCATTTCTTTGGAATTAGCAACTCAACTCAATCAAGAAATTTTTCAAAAGGATAATTCTCGTGAAAATCAAAATGCTCCTACATTTAATCAATTATTTGAAATTAATGAATTGAAAGCCTAGTCACAAGAAAAGGACACGGTCATAAGAAAGTTGAAGGATATGATTAAATATTTGAGTGGAAAACATAGTGTTGAAAATGTAAAAAAGGACATTGATGAGATTGAAACAATAAACATTGAGTTGGAGCATAGTGTGGCAAAATTACTCTCTGAAAATGAAAATTTAAGAAAAGAACGAGAGCATTTGAAATCAATTTACAAATACCAATTTGACTCAATTAAAAATACACGTGTTTAATCCAAAGAACATAGTGACTCTATAATTACTCAAATCAATAGAAAATTTGTTAAAAATTCAGATTTAAATGCTCAACTTAAAGAAAAGGTTTTTGCTATTGCAACATTAAAAAATGAATTAAGTAAATTTAAAGGAAAAAATGTTGCCGATACTGTTATTTCAACACCTATTGCCACCACTATTGCTCCAGGAATGTTCAAGCTAGACACAGAACCTATTTCTCATAGATTTAAGAACAATAGGGATGCCCATGAGGTTTATCTTAAGAAGACTATAGAAAATACTAAAACCCTTCGTGGACTTGTAGAATATGCTAGAAAACAGAATCCCAGTGAACCTCTATTAGAATCTGCTTGCATGTTTACAAAACACGTTCAGGAATTGTTAGTCTATGTCTCTAAGACATGCCCTAATTTACCAAAACCTAGTGAGAAATTAGTTGCTATCACACCACTGAACAAGGACAAAAAAGTTAAATTTTCTGACCCGCTCACATCTTAGAGCAATAATCAGAAAAAGGTTGATTCCCACACAACACAAGACTCTAACAAACCTTTGTTGCATTCTACATGAGTAAAATGTTCTACTGGTGCTAGCAGATCATAGCCTTTAGGCAATACAAAGAATAATAGGATCTCGTAACCATCATGTAGCAATAAGACCAATAAAGTAGAAGACCAATCTAGGAGCGTTAAGTCTAGGATGAATAAAAAGAATCGTGTTGTCAAAACTGAATGTAATGCTCATGTCATGCAATCTATATTAAATGCGAATTCTAAATCTATTTGTGCTATGTGTAATGAATGCTTGTTTGATGCAAATCTTGATAAATGTGTTCTTGATTATGTTCATAATGTGAATGTCTTGCCTAAATCTAAACATATTAAGCTTAAAAATAAAATGAGAAAAGTATGGAAACCTACAGGTAAGGTGTTCACTGAAATTGGATATAATTGGAAACCTACAGGAAGAATATTCACTATAGTTGGAAATAGGTGTCCTTTAACTAGGATTACCTCCACTAAATAAGTGCCTCTTAAGGAAACCACTATAACTCCAGTAATCACACCATCCTCAAAACTTAAAGTATACAGCAGGAAACCAAAAACAACAAGATCTATTGGTTCAAGTAGCAAAGTTAAGATTGTAGAATCTAATACTTCTAACACTAAAAATCTTGGGGATCCACTATTTCTGATGTTCCATCTTCTTCTCTTATTGATTGCAGGTTGTCTAAATTATTCTCTGGCATTTGGACTCTGGATGCTCAAAGCATATGACCGGAAATCGCTCTCAACTCATCAACTTCGTTAGTAAATTTTTGGGTACCGTTAGATTTGGGAATGATCATATTACTAAGATAATGTATTATAGAGACTATCAAATGGGAAATGTTACAATATCTTGAGTTTATTATGTGGAAGGGTTATGACACAACTTCTTCTCCGTAGGACAATTTTGTGATTCTGATCTCAAAGTAGCTTTTCGCAACCACACCTGCTTCATTCATGACTTAGAAGGTGTTGATCTACTTAAGGGATCAAAGGGTTCAAACTTATACACTATGTCTATGGAAAATTTGTTGCTATTCTCTCCTATATGTCTCTTGTCTAAGGCCTCAAAGACCAAGTCTTGGTCGTGGCATTGATGTGTTATAGTAGGCGTGTAATTTATTGATTGTTCAAGTTTTAAATTTATATTTTGCTGACTAACCAAAAACAACACTTTAACGGGCAGTGTACCCGATCGGTAGTTATTTCGTGGTAAGTAGGGTGTCGAACACTTGGAGTGAGGTTAAATCAATCAATTTAATTAATATCTTGGTTATCTAATCTATGTTAATTCTATTCTATTCTAATCCTATGTTAAATCTATGTCAGTCCTAATCCTAATTCTAACGGGTAAAAGGGCGGTTTTAGCCTGAGAGACTGGCACGGTTTTGTTGGTGACTATAATCAATTCAAGGCACTTTAACCCACGTAAGCAAATAAACAGAAGATCAAAGAGCAGTCGATCCAAATATAAGAAAACTGTATTAACCATTATTAATCCGATTAGAATGTTGGTTTGTTTATTTAGCGAAATGATTTCTTCTCTCGAGGCCGCATATCATTCTTAGACTTAGGCGTTAAATCATCCTAAGACATAGACACATTAATTCTTTCACAATTAAAGCATCCTCATAAATCATCCTTATTTGTTGATTATAATCTATCTTAGGGATTAAAGCAATGGTGATCTTGTTAAACCCTAGGTCATAGAAATTTACCCACTTACCGCTTAATGACAATTTATACAATAGTAGTCCACTTGTCCAACTATCAAATGGAATCAGAACGTTATTTGTTGAATTATCTAGGTTCACCTTCTAGTCAACACGATCAATAAACCATTGGCAATATCCAATTAACTAGTTAAGCCCAAAGCGTATCCTAGACACAGATTTAGAAGGACAATATTTGTGATCTTATGATTCTAGATGTATAAATTGCTATATGGAGAGTTATCCCAGACTCTAGATTTACTTGGTCCGTATCACCAGATCTAGTTGAATGATAGGTCGCATACAAAAGCGTGTAAACAAGTATAAATTGATAAACATAAACAAGCATTCAACAATAAATCAAGAAATCGAGATAAAGAAATACCAAACATTCAGATCTTCATAATAATGGCTAATACCCGAAGGTATTAGCCTTTAAACGTCATATTAAATACAAGAGTAATAATGTAGCTAAGGTAAACTAACCGAGTTACCGAATGATACCAAAAACTGAATGATTACAAAAGTATATGGAATTACACGTTGTCTCCTATGGAATTGAGAACGTTGCTCGACCTCTTCTGCTCTTTTTCTCCTCTGAAAATCGATTTTTATGGTTTAGGTATCGAGAATATGATTTAACACACTTAAAACTCGTTTTTGAGTTTTGTATTTGAAGGGTCTGGAGTCGGTCTCGATGCGGCATATCCAAGGGGTTGGATACGACGTATCAAGATTTCTTGGAGTAGAGACCACGCTTGATATTTTCTAGAATATAATATTACTATATCTTTGATACGGCGTATATACTTCTTCTGGATACGGCGTATAAAGCTTCATTTTTCGTGGTCTTTGGTGAGTGCAGGCATGGATACGCCGTATCTTCCTTGATGGATACGGTGTATTTATAGTCAGAATAGTATTCTTCAAAATGTCTTCGTTTAAGCTCCAGAATGCGCGCCTTTTGCTAATTTTCACTAAGTACTCCATAATTACTGCAATTCTCAAATATAAACGATTAAGCAACAATTCTTTGTAATAACTATACAAAATGGGTTAATAACATGGGATAAATGATGCTATAAAAAAGACATTATTTGATATCATCAAATATCCCCCAACTTGAATCCTACTTGTCCTCAAGTAGCCTTTAGAAGTTTATAAAAATGTATCCCTAAGGATATTTTCCGTTAAAGCATTTATTCGATCTATTACAAGTACACAACCAAACACCTCACGAAATAGGAAGATGAAAACACTCAAATCACTCAACTAATCTATGTGGTAACATGTAACTATTTCACTTAATTTCTCGATCGTGATGTGTATTCTATCATAAGCTTGGAAATGATACACATCTCCCCTACTAAAGCCAAGGAGTAAAAGGTTTATAAAGGTAAATATACGTTTTTGTATGGAAAGGCTTACGATTGCTCATTCTACAATCTTTCACCAGAAGTACCACTCCAACAAGGTAGCTGAAGCACACATACATGGCCGTAACGACGGAATAGACATGTGTGTTCGATCACATCCTCATTTGAATTTAACCAACGGTTAGGATGAAGAATGATATAGGGAGGGAACCTTCTAACTTTCACCAAAAGTCATAAACCAATGAGGCAGCTGAAACATACATACATGGCCGTAACAACGGAATAGACATGCAAGATCGTACACATCCTCATTCGCGTAAAACCAGCGGCTAATCATTAGGTGAGAGGGAAGTAAATTGTTGTTAAATAAAAATTAAAACAAATAGATTAAGCCTAAAGTACAAGTTGCTAGACACTTTTTCTCGACCGTTACCATGATAAAGACACGACTATTTACAACGTCTTGATCATAGATAAAAAACAACAACCTAAGTTGGCGTTCTCGTAACAGTCAACTACCCAATCATCCATTACTTTACATACTCTACAAGGCAAGTGGCGATATCTTCCACTTTATACAATACTCTACATCATTGATTTTTGTTGCGTATCAACGAATAATCGATCCTTCGTGTGATTCCTTTGGTTCTTTGCTTTGCGAAATGATTATCTTCAAACATTCCTTCTCTTTTTTTGTTGCAATTTTTCTCATTTTTTCAATTTTTTTACTAAACTATACATCAAATCTCGGTGTAGTTTCACCATCTTCACGATCGTAATAATTCTGAATAATTCCTTCGATAATTCTTCATTATTCGGATGTACCATAATTGCGATGGTAGTAAAATCACATGAGTTTTGATTACTAATATACATTCCCATTTGCGATGTGCAAATTTCCAACCGCACCAAAGATAGAAAATGACACAAGACTCGAGAAATACAAACTTTACACTTTAAGCAACTAGCAAGTGTAAATTAAACTTAATCTAACAGGGTAGGTTAAGGTGTAAGGGTGTAATGAAACAAATAATTGGTGTAAATTCCTAAAGGATTGGCTCTACTAGTTGTTCTAAGTGGATCTTCACTCTAAAGGTGAGAGTGAAAAAGGGTTTATACTGGAGGTTAACTAACCAGTGTAGTTAGTTAATAAACTACATAGATAGGCATTTTGGGTGTAAACCTAAAAATTTACCAATGTAAACAAGTTACTCCTATTAAATCCATAATACTCATCACTGTGGTCTCGAGTGATATACCAAGCCAAGCTCTAAAGTCTACAACATCACCAGCACACTCATATTTTGTGGAATTTGGGTAAACATTTGGAAACGGATAAGGTTAAATTATCACAATATCTTATAAGGGTTATTGTGTACGGGTTATGTAACATGTAATTTTCATAAAATATGCTTGAATTTATTTTAAATTTGAGCATAATTCAAGCATTTTAACATTTTGTGTGAAAAATTAGGACAAGTAAACATTCTAATTCCATCCCCCACTTGAATTATACAACGTCCTCGTTGTATAGATAAAACATTAAAATTACGGGAATTAAAGAGAATTAGAATGAGAAACTCCCATGATATTTGCTCGGTAGTGATTCTCCATGTAAATTTTGAGCATGATTGTGTGTTGAATAGCCGCCTTGAAGTTTCAAGACTCCAACACTTCAGGATCTCCAGATTTGTAAATTCTCCACCAATATTCGTTGATTTTTCTTTTTCGAGGTCATGTGTAAAATAGGAAAAACATGCATTCCTATCTTGGCATCTACGGTTAATTTAAACTAAACTAAATACGGGTCAGTCTGTGGATACGCCATATCATATTCATGAATACGTCGTATTGACAGAACTAACGATAATGTTTTAAAAGTGCATAAAATATAAAGACTGATAACGTCCAGACAATCAATATGCCGTATGGCATGGAGCGGATATGCCGTATCGATGTCTGGGAAGACAGACTCGATAAAATTAAATAACAATCCGGGTTGTCTCCCAGGAAGCACTTTTGTTTACAGTGAAGTCTTTAAGTTAGACTTTTCTTTAGCTTCCTTTCACCATTCCATCTCATGTATGCTAATGTGCCCGCGTGTAAAATATTCTTCCGTCTTCTCATCTCAGATATAATCGGGTCCTAAATTCAAGACTCCTTTGTAGAACCCCTTAAGCTTTTGATATGTATGCGAGATTCCATTCATCTTATCTTTCTCGCTTACCTTTAGTAATGGTGGGATCTTGTTGCATTGTTCATTAGTATGGTGTTTAAACCTCGGATGTGATCGTACCATTTAGTAGGTTACACTTTCGTTACCCTTGTAAAGGGTAATCATTCCCTCAAACCGTCTTGCTTTAATTCCAACTTCTCTTAAGAATGGTTCGCCAATAATAACATCGCCCATTCCTTCATCACGATAAGCATGTAAATCCTCTAAAATTGCAAAATCCGATATAACAGAAAAGGTTCCAACAAAAATAGGCACATTCATCAAGGCTCCTACAACATTATCCCCTTTGTACACCATCTTATCTTTCATTATAAAGTTATGAAACTTCTTAGACATCACATTGACGTACAATAATAGGAAGAAGTTGACATGAGTAAATTCAAATCCTATCATGCATGAAAACTTCAAGTTGTGGGCACAATCTGTTGGATCCCTTACTGAATAGATCTTTAACCTTTAGCTTGCAAAGGGTTTGCTACTTTAGATAAATCCAAAGCAACAATAATGAAACACTGAGTAAAACACTATTGATTATGTGGATACTAATCAATAATGCTAAGAAGAATAATATGAATAAACACAATAGAACTTTATATTAAAACTTGAATCTGCCTAGGTTACAAATTACAAACTATGATTGCTATATGATCTTTATTAATCTGTGTTGATCTATATCAACTAACCATGCCTAGGGTTCCTTTTATACACCAAGGAAACCCTAATGGGCTTACAAAATGTGTGAAGAGATAATGCATATCTATTCCTAATTTATCTCATGCATATCTCTTAACAGTACAAACAATTATATGCTAGCAGTACTAACTTACTACTAACAACACTAACTATACTGGCAATACTAACAATGTACTGGCAGTACTAATACTAACACTAACAGCACTAATGACTTAGTCTATTTTCTTCAATCTTTAGCAGCAGCACTAAGTCTTCAATAACAGCACGAATGTTAAACCAACAGCACTAAGTTGTAAAGTCTTCTAAAACCCAACACAATCCATGTGGATCTTCTTATCATGGTTGCAATAACTAGGGTAATCATCAATTCCAGTATCAAGATCCTCATCCCTAGTTCTAAATTCCTTAATTACCTCACCTTCCTTAATGGTGGGCATCAAATCATCACCTTGATTTCTCCTAAGCTCTAATGGTTCATTTAGATCATTTAATTCAATGTAATTTCCATTCAAAGGGTCTAATGATCTATTTAACACCAAAGTTTCTCCCATGAGCCTAGCTTTTAAATCAAGTTTCATTCTTTCTCTTAAACTTAGCATGTAAACCCTCCTAATTAAACTAATAGCAGGTTTAACACTTTTGAAAATAATATTTTCTTCCCCAACTCTTAGAGTGATCTTTCTTATGTATACATCAATCTTAGCATGGGCGGTAGACAAAAATGGTCTTCTAAGGATCAAGGGCACTTTGATATCCTCGGGCATATCAAGAATTATAAAGTCTATGGGAAAAGTTAATTTACCAATTCCTACTAGTATGTTTTCAGCAATCCCTTTTGGATATTTCACTGTCTTATCTGCCAATTCCACTATCAGCTTAGTGTGAGCTAATTCGCCTAATCCTAAGTTAAGGTAGGTCAAGAGAGGCATAACACTAATGCTAGATCTTAAGTCAACAAGGGCATTATCAAAGCAAACATTATTAATAAAGCAAGGTAGAGTGAAGCTCCCTGGATCTTTCTCCTTTTAGGGTATGGTGTTATTGATATGTGAAGCTCTATAAGCTTCCTTAAATTTTGGTCTATAGTTCCCCTCTTCATCTTCACAGTAATGATAATCCAAACGACTTAAAAAAGGAGTCGTCGTTTGTCTTGACTTGTACAATAGTGTATTGTTCTGTCCAGTGGATACGGCGTATTGAGATGGTTCAATACGGCGTATCGGGCTTGCATCAGCATCAATAGTGGTTGAAATCAACTTGACTTGGTCTCTCGGGTTTGTTTCAGTTGAGCTTGGTAAACTTCCAAATCCTTTCTTATGTAATACCTTGCTCATTTTCCTGATTTGGATCTCTAAAGTTTTAATTGATGCTCATTGGTTCCTTATAGCAGCATTCGTTGAAGCTCGGATCTCTTTGATTAAGTTGGAGTTTTCCTCATACCTTTTTTCCGATTCTCCCATAAATTTGCTCAAGGTATCTTCCATTGATTGCCTTCGTTCTTGGTACGAAAGATTTGCATTGTTCCTTTGATAGAATCCTGGAGCTGTTTCTCTATATCCCCCTCTTTGAAAAGGTCTACCAAATTACGTGTAGTAAGCTTCTTCTAGGGTTTTCCCTTCATCTTTAAGTGGGAAATCTTTGGTGTAATGGGGTCCTTTGCATTGTCCACATCCTACTTGAGCAGCATAAACTTTTACATTCACCTTTTTGATTTCTCTTCCAAGGTTATTTCGTTGTACTTGTATTGCTTCTAATCCATCAGAAGTTTTAGTACTTCTGATCCTAGATGTTCCATTGTGCCATTTTTGAGAGTATTTAGCCATTTCTTGGATGGCTAGCTTTGCGTCAACAACAGTCTTTGATGGTATGGCACCTCTTGAATCAAGAATTTGTCGAGTAGGAACATCCAATCCATTATAGAACAAAACTACCTCATGCATCTCTGTTAAATAGTGTTGAGGACACTTCATCAAGAGCTCTTTAAATTATTCCCAAGCTTGATAGAGGTTTTCATCCGGCTCTTGTTGAAAGTTGTTGATCTCGTCCATTTTCTTTGCAGTATGAGCAGGTGGGCAATATTTTCTTAGAAACTTAGTCTTTAGATCTTCCCAAGTTGTAATTGAACCAGTTGGTTTATTTCTTAACCATCGACTTGCGGCTCTGGTAAGGGACATGGGGAAGGCTCTAAGCATCACTTGGTCAACAGTAATATTAGGAATGTGGAATAAATCCACGATCTCAAGAACTTTCTCTATGTGCTCGTTCGCATCCTCATGATCCAAACTACTGAAGGTGTTGGTATGTATTTCCTTGAGAAATTGGCCTTTTAGTTCAAAATTGTCTTTATTCTTAATCTTAGGCCTAGTAACACCTGATCCATAGTCGGCTCGAGTTTTGCTCATGTATTGCTCCATTGTTTCCGCCATTTCTTCCTCTTCTTCTTCTTCTTCCGAGTATTCTTGGTCAAAAAATAGATTGAAATCGGGCGATATTAATTCGTCAAGGCTTAGTGACTTAAAGTGCTTCCTTGATGATCGAAACTCTCGTTCAGGTTCTTCGAAAGGTACGAAAAGTTCTTCACCAAAACTCCTTGTCATGCACTACCTGAAACACAGGATAAACAATCAGTAGGATAGGTTCGGTAGAAAGAAAACTTAGATATACGGAATCAAATACGAAAATTAAAGCATTTTCTGTTTCAGACGATCGATATGCCGTATTCAATAGAAGTGAATACGCCGTATTAATCAGTTGAACAAATACGGTGTATTGGTCAGAAAGTTGAATACGCCGTATCCGATGAAGTTGTATACGTCGTATTGATTTATCGACCAGAACAGTGTATTGAGAAAAACAATTAAATAGGCAAACAATTAAACGCAAATATATATAAGCAAACAATAAGACAAATATACAAAATTTTACAGAATATACACTAATCTAAATTACACTAATCCTAAGGGTTAGATCTAATCTAATGTTAAAAACCAAAATATCAAATAAAAATCAAGATTAATTCTCACTCCCCGACAGCGGCGCCAAAAACTTAATGTGTTGTAGTAGGTGTGTAATTTATTGATTGTTCAAGTTTTAAATTTATATTTTGCTGACAAACCAAAAACAACACTTTAACAGGTAGTGTACCCGATTGGTAGTAGTTTCGTGGTAAGTAGGATGTCAAACACTTGGAGTAAAGTTAAATAAATCAATTTACTTAATATCTTGGTTATCTAATCTATGTTAATTCTATTCTATTCTAATCCTATGTTAAACCTATGTCAGTCCTAATCCTTAATTCTAACGGGTAAAAGGGGGGTTTCAGCCTCAGAGACTGGCACGGTTTTGTTGGTGACTATAATCAATTCAAGGCACTTTAACCCACATAAGCAAATAAACAGAAGATCAAAGAGCGGTCGAGCCAAATATAATAAAATTGTATTAACCATTATTAAACCGATTAGAATGTTGGTTTGTTTATTTAGTGCAATGATTTCTTCTCTCGAGGCGGCATATCATTCTTAGACTTAGGCTTTACATCACCCTAAGACCTAGACACATTAATTATGTCACAATTAAAGCATCCGCATAAAGAATCCTTATTTGTTGATTATAATATATCTTAGGGATTAAAGCAATGGTGATCTTGTTAAACCCTAGCTCACAGAGACTTTACCCACTTACCGCTTCATGGCAATTTATACACTAGTAGTCCACTTGTCCAACTATCCAATGGAATTAGAATTTTATTTGTTGAATTATCTAGGTTTACCTTCTAGTCAACACGATCAATAAACCATTGGTAATATCCAATTAACTAGTTAAGCCCGAAGCGTATCCTAGACATAGATTTAGAAGGACAATATTTGTGATCATATGATTTTAGATGTATAAATTACTATATGGAGAGCTATCCCAGACTCTAGATTTACTTGGTCCATATCACTAGATCCAGTTGAATGATAGGTCGCATACAAAAGCGCGTAAACAAGTATAAATTGATAAACATAAACAAGTATTCAACGATAATTCAAGAAATCGAGATAAACAAATACCAAACATTCAGATCTTCATAATAATGGCTAATACCCGAATGTATTAGCCTTCAAACGACATGATAAATACAAGAGTAATAATTTAGCCAAGGTAAACTAACCGAGTTAACGAATGATACCAAAAACTGAATGATTACAAAAGTATATGGAATTACACGTTGTCTACTAGGGAATTGAGAACGTTGCTCGACCTCTTTTGCTCTTTTTCTCCTCTGAAAATCGACTTTTATGGTTTAGGTATCGAGAATATGATTTAGCACACTTAAAACTTGTTTTTGAGTTTTGTATTTATAGGGTCTGGAGTCGGTCTCGATACGGCGTATCCAACGGGTTGGATATGACGTATCAAGCTTTCTTGGAGTAGGGACCACGCTTGATATCTTCCAGAATATAATATTACTTTTTCTTCGATATGACGTATAGACTTCTTCTGGATACGGCGTATAGAGCTTCATTCTTCGTGGTCTTTGGTGAGTGCAGGTACGGATACGCCGTATCTTCCTTGATGGATATGGCGTATTCATAGTCAGAATAGTATTCTTCAAAATGTCTTCGTTTAAGCTCCAGAATGCGTGCCTTTTGCTAACTTTCACTAAGTACTCCATAGTTACTACAATTCTTAAATATAAACGATTAAGCAACAATTCTTTGCAATAACTGTACAAAATGGGTTAATAACATGGGATAAATTATGATATAAAATAGACGAAATTTGATGTCATCAGGCATCGAAGATTATCTCATTTAAACTTTGATTATATCATTTCTCTTGCCAAACAAGGTCTCGTCCGAGGACTTCCAAAACTAAATTATAAGAAGGATCACTTGTGCTCTGCCTGTGCTCTTGGTAAAAGCAAGAAACACTCCTACAAACCCAAAGCTGAAGACTTCATTCAAGAAAAACTCTAAATGTTGCATATAGATCTTTGCAGGCCAATGAGGATTCAAAGTATCAATGGGAGAAAATATATACTGGTTATCATTGATGTTTATTCTTGGTTTACATGGGTGAAATTTCTTTGATTAAAGGATGAAGTTCCAGAGTTCGTGATTAAATTCCTTAAAATGATTCAAGTTTGTTTGAATGAAATTATTCGTAACATCAAGACTGATAATGGCACTCAATTTGTCAATCAAACACTGTATCAGAATCTCATATCAAACATCCGTTGCGCGCACTCCACAACAGAATGACGTTGTCGTACTTTAGTGGAAGCTGCTCGCACCAAGTTGATCTTTTCAAAGGCTCTGTTATTTCTTTGGGCAGAAGTAGTTGCAACATCTTGCTATACTCAAAACTGATCATTAATCTAAAAACGTCAAAACAAAACACCGTATGAACTTCTCCATGATAGAAAACCTGACTTATCTTATCTTCATGTCTTTCGTGCTCTATGTTATCCCACTAATGACAGTGAAGACCTTGGTAAGTTAAAACCTAAAGCTGATATAGGAATCTTTATTGGCTACGCTCTTTCAAAAAAAGCATTTCGAATCAACAACAAAAGGACGCGTTTTATCATTGAAACTATTCATTTTGATTTTGATGAGTTGATAGCAATGGCTTCTGAATAATTTAGTTCATGACCCGGGCCTAAACTTTTGACTCCTAGAAAAATCAGTTCAGGACTCGTACAAAACATTCCTTCTCCAACACTGTATGTCCGACCAACAAAGAACGAATGGGAAATATTGTTTCAGCCAATGTTTGATGAGTACCTTAATCCTCCACCATGTGTTGATCTTTAAGTTCCTGTAGTCATTGCTCTAGAACTCGTTGTTTCAACCTGTACACCTTCCTCAACTACAATTGATCAAGATGCACCATTTACAAGTACCTCTCAAACAACTCAAGAAACACCTTCTACAGTTATTCGTCTCAGTGTTTGATGTGAGGGGTGTGTGAGACTTCACACAAGAAGTTTTACAAACCCCTAGGCAGTGTACCTAATCGTTGTAGTGTAGTATAGAAAATAGTTGGGGGTTGTTATCGTTCTATAGGGAAATAGGTTGGGAAGGCTTGATCACGGTCTAACAAAATTCTAGAGGTTGAAAGAAGATTATTTTTGTATTTTTATATTTTATGGAAAGCATGTAAATCTATGGTTTGAGAGGTGGGTTTGTTTAACTAATTACTAAACTAACTAATATCTAATCCTACTGGTGATAACTTTATGATAATTAAATTGTATTTACTTAATCATGCATTACTAATCCAATTGCTTAACCTAATCTTGTTGCCTTGTCATGCTTGTGATGATCTGTGTAAGTATTTCCTAGGTCAATGATGCGTGTCGTCACGTGGTGTATAATTAGTAAGTATCAAGTTTTACATTTATATTTAGCAGAAAAACCTAAAGACAACACTTTAACGGGCAGTGTACCCGGTCAAGATGTAGCTTCGCGGTAAGTAGGGTGTCGAACACTAAGAGTGAGAGTTAACCTAATATTCTATTAGTATTTTAATTATCTAGATTAGTCTAATTACTGGTTAAACCTATGCTATACATATTTACTAGAGGTAAACGGGGGTTTTCAGCCTAAGAGACTGGCATAGGTTTGGTGGTGACAAAGATTAATTCAAAACACAATAAACACTAAAGCAAATGTTCACAAGATAAAGAAACGGTACAAGCCAAATAATAGAAAACTGTATTAACCATGTTAAATCCGATTAAATGTCGATTTGTTTGTTTAGTGCAATGGCTACTTATTTCGAGGCGACTTAAGACTTATGCGGTTCTTCTTCCTAAGACCTAGATACGAACTATCCTGTCACGATTAACGCATCCGCATAAAGCATCCTTTAGTCTAATTATAATCTATCATAGAGAATTAAAGCAGTGGTGATCCTGTTAATACCCTAACCCATCGGGACTTTACCCACTTATTGCTTAATGTTGTCTTATACACTGGTAGTCCACCACCTAAATCAATTACCAATTAATTAAGAACAATACTGGTTGAACAATTGTCGGGTCAACTGTCGGTCCAACTAAGCTCATAATCAAAGGGTAAGGACAGGGTGTCATTTGTGATCCTATTGGTCCGGGCATACAAGGCACAACATGGAGAGCTATCCTGGCATCTAGATTACTGGTTAAGTATCACTAGACCCAGTTGAATGATAGGTCGCATGTACAAGCACATAAACAGGTATAAGGCGATAAATATAATTAAATAACAATGATAAATTAAGCAAGCCAGATTAAAATAAACCAAAAATTATAACCTTCATTAACATGGCTAATACTCGAGGGTATTAGCCCACAATCATTGTCATTTTTACAAACGTGATCAAACAATTAGAAACTGAATGATTAAGAAAGTAAGAATTACACGATGTCTTCTTAGGAATTATGGTTAATGCTTGACCTTAGCTGCTTATTTTCTCTTGGAAAATTCGACTTTACAGTGTATGGTATAGAGAATATAATTTTTGCACGATTAAACTCATTTTTGAGCCTCATATTTATAGTGTCTAAAAATGCCCTTGATACGTCGTATGGAGTATGGTGCATACGGCATATAGGTTTAATTTCCTTGGAGTTCGCGATAAGATCAAATCAATCAACATTAAATGCCATCAATCATATTAACTATAAATCTTTGACTGATGACCAGCTGTGCATATGGCGTATAGGTGAGTAGTGGATACACCGGATCGGGAATTGATCATTACGCGTATTTTTGTGATGAGCTGGCGCTGATACGGCGTATCTTCATTGCTGGATATGGCGTATAGTAGCAGATAACAGTTTTCTTCAAATGTCTTCATTTTAGCTCCAGAATTGCGCCTTTTAGCTTCGTCTTCACGAGTTACTCCATAATTATTGCAATCAGAAACTTTAAGCAATTAAGTACCAATATCTTGCAATAATTGTATAAAAGTGGGTAAAATGTACAGGATAATTGATGGTAAAATGTGACGTTATTTGATGATATCAAAATATCCCCCCACTTGAATCCTATTTGTCCCCAAGTAGACTTTAGAAAGATTTTGAAAATGTATCCCAACCGAGGTTAAGGATTTTTCCGTTAAGCACTTTTTTCGTTCTAACCACCTTTACAAAACCAAGCTCCTCATGAAATATGGAATGAAAACACTCAGATCACTCAACTAATCTAGGGTGTAACATTTAAGTGGTACGCTCATTTGCTCGGTCATGATTAGCTTCGTATCATAGGCTTGGCAAGGATACACATCTCCACCTCTAGAGCTAAGGAGTAACAAGTCAAAAGGTAAATTGGGTATTTATAAATAGGCTCAGGTTTAAATCATTTCTTTTTTAGAATGAATACTAATATAAGGTATGGAGCTTATGACTTTCACCGAAGGTCGTCGTCCAACAAGGAAGCTGAGACACAAATACACGACCATAACGACAGAATAGACATCCATACTCGTACACATCCTCATTCGAGTAGATACTAAGGTTAGTTATTAGGAAAGGGAAGTAAAATGGTTGTAAAATAAAATATACAAAACAAATATATTAAAGCCAACAAATATGGTGCGATTGCTAGTAACTTTCCCTGACCGTTCCATGACAAAGACTCGAACATATAAATATACGCCTTGATCATAGAAATGACAATGACAACCTAAGTTGGCGTTCCCATAACGGTCAACTTCCCTTACATCCCGAACTTTACATACTTTTACAAAATAAGTGGTGACATCGGCCACTTTTTACAATACTTTACATCGTTGATTTTTGCATGTATCAACGAATAATCAATCCTTTCAAATGAATTCTTTGGTATATTCTTCTTTTGAACCGACCATTTTTCTTCCTTTTCTCTTTTTTTTTGAAACAATACATCATAAATCTCAGTGTAATTTACCGTCTTCACTATCATCATTCATCCGGCTAATTTTTCCTTTGAACTTTTCTTCTTCGAACATAACATTTAATTACGAAAGTAGCAATACACACGAGCTACATAATATTCCCATTGCATTGTGTAATTTTCCCAACCATTACAGAGAGATAGAGAAATTTCACTTTGACATAGGAACTACAAGACTTTACACGAAAGCAACTAGCAACATTGATTAAAAATAGGCTTTAATCTACACGGTAGGCTAAGGTGTAAAGGTGAAACGAAATGATTTTAATTGGTGTGGAAAAAGAAAGGAATGACTCAGCAGGTTGTTCTAGGGGCATCTTACTCTAAAAGTGAGAGTAAGCAAAAGGGTTACACGGGGGTTAACTAACCAGTATAGTTAGTTAATATAACAACATGTAGGCTTTTTGGTTTAATCCTAGAAATCTACCAGTCAAGCATGTTACTCCATCTAAATCCATAGTACTCATCATTGAGGTCTTGAGTGATATACCAGGCCAAGTTCTAAAGTCTACTACATCACCGGCTCACTCATATTTTTGTGGAATTCTTAGTAAGCAATTTGGAAACGGATAGGCTTAATTCTCACAAATAGACATTAAGGGTTAAAGTGTGCGAGGTAATGTAACTAGTGATTTTTCACAAAAAGTATGCTAATTTTTTTTTATAAATTTGATCCATTTTTAAGCACTTTCAAGCATATTTGTGAAAATAAGGACAAGTACGTTCTAATTCTCCATCTCCCCCACTTAAATTATACAACGTCCTCGTTGTATATAAAACATTTTAACTAATATAGGAAAAAGAATTAGAACGAGGAAACTACCTGATAGTTTGCTCTGGATGGTTCTCTCTTTTGAGTATTTGAGCAAAAAACGTGTTGACGAGGGCTTCAGATTGCCCATGAGAGTTCAACACGTGGCATTTTCAAATTATACCATTAAGTCGATTCCGTTTTCAGCAAGGTCCTGCATGAAAGTTAGAGGACATTTGTGCAATTTGTACTTTCGCTATCCTATAATACAGGCAAACAATTAAACACACAACTGTACAGGTTACAATACACCGTATCCCAAACCCTAGGATACGCCATATGTAAACCTGTGAAAACAATTTAAATGCTAGAAATTAAATACTAAAATTTAAAAGGACTGATAACGTCCAGACATGCATACGCCATATCCTAAGAGGTTCGATACGTCGTATGCCATGTCTGGGAAGACAGACTCAACAATAAATTAAATTTCAAGCAATTAAATGCGACAAACAATTTAAAAACAGCCGGGTTGTCTCCCGGGAATCACTTTTGTTTCACCTGGTCGTTAAGTTCGACCTTTTTCACATACACTTACCCCGTCAAGTAATGGTTTTGGGATTTCGAACCTGTTAAGCAATTAATGAGTCGTGTTGCTAAACTTACTACCAGTCTTGATTCTATCACACAAAGATAAACCAAAATCATATCATAATATATCAAAAGGATAATGGTGGTCAAAGTTTTAGATGTCAAGTCTATGTACAGAATAAGTCCACAAAATACATGATAATAATCAAGAGAGTAAAGGGAAGAGATCAAGGATCAGGCTGGTCATCTACATGAGGGGCTGCAAAGGTGCTGGCATCGCCTGTCCTGGGTCTGACATGCCTCTGGTAGGGCATCCACGAGCTACCGACAAGGGTGCTGTTGAATGCCTGATAAGTACGGCCACTGGCGTCCATCAGCTGTGTCATACAACTAATCATCCAGGTGGATACTCTAGTCTGCTTGGTAATAAAGCTCTCAACAACTCCTCGTAAACCAACTACGCTCTGCCGCAGCTCTCGTACCTCCTCCTCGATCCTTTGTGCTAAATTCTAAGTTTGAGGAGCGGGTGGAGGTGGCTAGGGTCCTTGTATAGGTGTTGGAATATCCTGAGTAACCTCCTCGACTGCCGAACCACCCTCATCGCCCTCATGGGCACCAACCGCAACAGCCTGCTGCCTCTCTGGTCCTGAGGCTACCCAAGTCCATGTATCACCGTATCGCGTGCATATGTTGAGCCTCCTAAGCTCATGCAAATCAATCAACGGGAGCTCATAGGTAACCACATGTAATCCTCTCAATTCCTGATCACCAACTAAACCAAAATGAGCTGCCAGTCGCCCAATGAAGTGACCTCCTAACAATCTAGCTCCACACCTCCTCCCCTCAGCATGATGAAAAAAATACTATGCCAAAAGATACAGGGCGTTAGCAGTCCCTCGGTCCAGGCTGCAGAGAGAGAAGAGATCGACACTGGTCACCTTCTTAGGTGCCTGCCCCTGCCAGAAATATTGTAGGCTATCATCCCATGGCATAGTCTCCTCACAGGGTCTCGAATGAAAACATAAAAGGGGGCAGGCCCTAAGAAGTATTTGTCAGATGAGATCTTAACCCAATAATCCCTAAGATCCCCCTTGTCGGGGATCAATCTCTTGCTACCAGCCCAGTAGGCTCCAAACCCAGCCTCTTCCATTACCTGATCAGTATGTAATCTCAATGCCAAAATAAACTATCTCCATGTCATCTTACGTCTCACTCCACCCAGCTGGAAACATAGGGTATCAGCAGTATCCAAATCCATCATCCTGCAAGTGCTGAGAAACTCTAGAATAAACTCTCGAACTAAAGGGCATTGGATCCTAAACAACCGCCTCCAAGCATGACTCACAAATATCTTCTATCCTGCATCCCCAATATATACCATCCTCAGTCTCACGACCAAATCCTGCCTCATCTCGGGAGTCAAACCCTTAAAATCTTGAACATGTACCCGGTTAACCGGCCTACTCCATATCATCTCGAGCCTCTGCTCGTAACTGTGTACAATACCTAGGGTGTATCCCTCAACCTGGTACCTAAGCCATGGGTGTCTCTGATCAGAAGGAGGTAAAGGTGCCATATCTGAAAAATAAAGCAGATTAGTACACAGCTTATAAATCATTCTGTTGTGAGGGCTGACACGCCGTATTTATTGATGGATACACTGTATGAAAGTGAATACGCCGTATTAATACAAGGGGATACGACGTATAAATATTAAAACATGGAAGCCTTTATTAGATCGATACGCCGTATTCAATTATTTAAATACGTCGTATCTAGGGTTAAAATTTTGGGTAAAAATGAATCAATACGTCGTATCCATGTTTAGTGGATACGCTGTATTGCTTCTGCAGTTTAAAATCAAAAAGGGTTTTTTCCCTAATTCTACCCGTTTTAACCTAATTATAAACAACGCCATATCTAATTCAAGCATCCATAAAAGGAGGGGGCATATAACAGTTACACGGCATGAACCTTAAATCCAAAATCTAAACCCTAACTTTAATTCATAATCAAAAAGAAAGAAGAGAATAGATCGAATTATACCTTTTGATTATGGGGCAAGAAATAGAGAAACACATATTTGATTTTCAAAAATAAAAAGGCTCGGTGAAATTTTTTGATTATGGGGTAAAAAGCGTATGTGTAAAACGATATGGCATATTACTTGGGTTTTTATACCTACGCAGGATACGCCGTATTGGGTTGTATCCATTACGCCATATTGGACATTATTGTTAACGTAATCAAGGATGGTTGATACGACGTATAGGTGTTTCGCTGATACACCGTATCAGTTGTCCAGGCTAATTTTCCAAAGATAAAAAGAGACGTACCTTGGCCTCCATGAAATTCCTGTGAGAGCATCGTCCTTATAATACCGTTTAGGGTTGAACGGGATGCCAAATGGCACATATAACTTTTTAATGAGCTTTAATGGCATCAAGTTAAAATAACTCCATTTCACGATATTTGTATCCAAAATGAAAAAAAAATTCTTTGTCAAAAACTCTTTTGGTCTTATCTTGATTCTTTCTCGAAATCTCATTTGATTTTTTTACATTGAGTGGCCTATGTCATATCGATATTATCGTTTTTGTCCTTAATTATTTTCAGATTATCAGGAAGAATTTCGTTTAGAGAAAATGAGTCTCCAAAGTGTAAAGCGTTTTGTTCCTCTTCATTATATTTGGACAATGATGTTTCAATTTTATCGATACATTCAGAACTTACGGGAGTTTCAACTTCAAGATTAGGTTTAGATGTTAAGCCGTCGTTATAAACAATGGTTGGGAATTCATTTTTGAGATTGTTGAAGTAGTCTAAATCATTAAGATAATCGATTGTAGGTTCTGGTGATGAAGGCATATCATTTCCTGAATCTGTTTTCAAATCTTTGACAGAAATTATTTTATGAGAAAATGAATTTTCATCAAAAATTACCGTATAATCTTCATCGTCGAATTCATCTAATGATATTCTGAAATCAATCTTGCTTTCGTTAGGAGGACTTATCGTGGTTTCACATGGAAGTGTTGTGTTGAATGTATTGTCAAAGACTATGGCTGGGAATTCAGTTTTGAAGTCAATAGAACAATCGTCCTCATCTTCATAGTTTTCAATTTTCCCAAACGTGGCAATTTGCCAATTAAACGTTCGACCATGCCTTTGAGATTTTTCTTCTGCAAGTCTGATGTATTCCTCCATGGTAATATTTAGATCGTCCATTTCTACCTGTAATGAATTTTCTAGGGAGAAAAAGGTCAAATGGAGTAATACCCGTATTTAGTAGACTGAATACGTCGTATTGAACAGAAATAAATAATGCAGGGAATTAAACACATAATTAATTTAATCAATTAGCAAGCAGAATTAATTAATTTTACACTAAGCAAGATAAATGTTATAAATACTAATAAGAATAAAGATTAAATTATTCACTCCCCGGCAGCGGCGCCAAAAACCTGATGCGTGTCATCGTGTGGTGTATAATTAGTGAGTACCAAGTTTTTCATTTATATTTAGCCGACAAACCTAAAGACAACACTTTAACGGGCAATGTACCCGGTCAATATGTAGCTTTACGATAAGTAGGGTGTCGAACACTAAGAGTGAGAGTTAACCTGATATTCTATTAGTATTTTAATTATCTAGATTAGTCTAATTACTGGTTAAACCTATGCTATACATATTTACTAGAGGTAAATGGGGGGTTTTCAGCCTCAAAGACTGGCACAGGTTTGGTGGTGACAAAGATTAATTCAAAACACAATAAACACTAAAACAAATAATCACAATATAAAGATGCGGTACAAGCCAAATAATAGAAAACTATATTAACCATGTTAAATCCGATTAAATGTTGATATGTTTGTTTAGTGCAATGGCTACTTATTTCGAGGCGGCATATCATTCTTAAGACTTAGGCGGTTCTTCTTTCTAAGACCTAGATACGAACAATCCTGTCACGATTAACGCATCCGCATAAAGCATCCTTTAGTCTAATTATAATCTATCATATGGAATTAAAGCAGTGGTGATCTTGTTAATACCCTAGCCCATCGGGACTTTACCCACTTATTGCTTGATGTTGTCTTATACACCGGTAGTGCACCAACCAAATCAATTACCAATTAATTAAGAACAATACTGGTTGAACAATTGTCGGGTCACCTGCTAGTCCAACTAAGCTCAAAATCAAAAGGTATGGACAGGGTGTCATTTGTGATCCTATTGGTCCGGGCATACAAGGCACAACATGGAGAGCTATCATGACATCTAGATTACTGGTTAAGTATCACTAGACCTAGTTGAATGATAGGTCGCATGTACATGCACATAAACAAGTATAAGGCGATAAACATAATTAAACAACAACGATAAATTAAGCAAGCCGGATTAAAACAAACCAAACATTATAACCTTAATTAACATGGCTAATACCCGAGGGTATTAGCCGACAATCATTGCCATTTTTACAAACGTGATCAAACAATTAAAAATTAAATGATTAAGAATGTAAGAATTACACAATGTCTTCTACGGAATTATGGATGATGCTTGACCTTGGCTGCTTCTTTTCTCTTGGAAAATTCGACTTCAGAGTCTATGGTATAGAGAATATAATTTTTGCACCATGAAACTCGTTTTTGAGCCTCGTATTTATAGTGTCTGAAAATGCCCTCGATACGCCGTATGGAGTAAGGTGCATACGGCGTATAGGGTTAATTTCCTTGGAGTTCGCGATAAGATCAAATCAATCAACCTTAAATGCCATCAATCATATTAACTGTAAATCTTTGACCGATGACCAGCTGTGCATACGGTGTATAGGTGAGTAGTGGATACGCCGGATCAGGAATTGATCATTACGCGTATTCTTATGATGAGCTGGTGCTGATATGCTGTATCTTCATTGTTGGATACGACATATAGTAGCAGATAACAGTTTTCTTCAAATGTCTTTGTTTTAGCTCCAGAATTGCTCCTTTTAGCTTCGTCTTTACAAGTTACTCCATAATTACTGCAATCATAAACTTTAAGCAATTAAGTACCAATATATTGCAATAATTGTATAAAAGTGGGTAAAATGTACAGGATAAATGATGGTAAAATGTAACGTTATTTGATGATATCAGTCATAAACGGATTATACAAACTCGCCGTCTATTTAATATTCCGTTAAGGCAACGCACAAGTAATGTAGTATGAAGACTATTACAAGGCCCATAAGAGTATATTAAATGCTTTTAGAATATCCTAAGATGGATCTACCATATTAGGGGGAAAGGTATTATGAAGACTGTTACCCGATGGTATCCTTTCAACGCACTCACGTTTCCCTAGACATATCAACAACGATATCGACAAAAGCTGGTTTTCTAAAGCCTAACGCGCACATTCATCCACAAGAAGCAACAGTAATAGGATTTATAATCAGACTTTTATGCAATCATAAGCAAATACAAAGGAGGGTTTAGCCTCGCATGTTATAGATAAAGCAAGAAGGTAAATTAATCATACAACACATAGACATATTGAATGATTAATGAATAACACTCTTACATGATTAAAAAATGGATAGAAGAAGGTTACAATAGGGTTTTGAGGCCCAAAAGACAACCTTTAAAGAAGCTATAAAGGCTAGGGTTCATCTCCCTAAAGTTATACAAAGTTACACACTTAAAACTCTAAAAACGGTTTTGTATATATAGGCATATCGACACGACGACGTCGCTTAATGCTCCTAACGCCGTCGGCATGTAGATAGTTCTAGATCCACTTTAAGTCAGCTACGTTGTGACCCCGTTGCCAAAGTCCAAACGTTGTCACCAGATAGATCACGATGGCGCCGCTAATGACCGCGATGCCGTCTCCACGCTCTGAGAATAATACTTCTTGGTGAATCATGGTGCAAGTCCGTAATCTCGTTTGTTTTGTCTCTAAATGAGCCCAAGTCACGTGTATCCCCTCCAAATGCCATCCAAATGCTAAAAATAGAAAAACAAATGATTAAGCACATAATCTAGGCATATTTGCATGATTTAGGGGGTTAAATAACCCTGAAATAGTGTATAAAATGACACCTCATCAAAGACCCCTACACTTAGGATTTGCTTGTCCTCAAGCCAATGGGCTTTTCTACCAAGACAATAACAGTATGAGGGTTATTTAACCTACTCTTTAAAGTATTTTATAACACAACCTTCTAGACCTCGTAATTAAAAGCATGGAAAGTATATACTAGCACCTCACATAAGTGTTTGGGGATTCTCTCTTTCTCTCGAGTGTATAATAAATTATAACATAATGGGGAAACAAAAAATCAACACTCATTATCTGTCATAGCATATAAATTACCATAGGCTTGGTAAAGGATTAAACCTCCACCACTTAGGCGCAAGTATTATTCATCACTATCTAAAAGGCCTTTTAAAGGGTTGTGGGGTGTAGGTGTAAGATAACATATAATGGAAATGAAAATGGATGATATACATTTGCGTGGCTTTGGGTGAATTTGGAGTGGAAGGGTTAGCTAATTATTTATACGAATACGCGTTGGTTTGGTTGCTAAGCCAAGACTCGGATGAAGATATACAAACTCTACACAACTCTACATCAATCTCTTTCTTTTTCTTTTCTTTTTTTTCAAGCATAATACATCATAACATGGGGTTTACAACACGTACCCCTACACTTGAGCTTTTACATACTCGATATTTACAATCTAACTAATGACCCATATTGAGGTGGATCAAAATAACATGGAGATCATCTAACAAACATATGGGGGTATTGACTTAACTTTTCTTCCCCATTCTTCCACAAAATAAATACTACCATGAATCCTAATAGTCCCAAAACTGTATTTACAAGGATAAGGACTTAGCAACCGTGTACTCAAATAATTAACTTAGGTTAAAACAATAATGTACTAAAAGCGAGTACATACAAGGTAGACTAAGGCGATTTGGGTGTAACGGTTGGTTTAAAGGTGATTAGTGCTCTTCATTAATAATCTGGAATCCACCAGAAAATTACGAGAACTGTGAAAAAGGATAGGCTTGGAGGGTTGTACTAGGGGTATCCTGCACTAAAAATGAGTGCATGGCAAGGGTGTGGGATAGTTATATAATCGGTGTGACCATAATAACAGTTTTAAAACATGGGTTAATCCTAATGCCTCTTATCTAGCAAATCCTAATACTTACTATGCGGTCTCGAGACGCATCACAAAAACAAGTTCTAGAATTTAATATACTACCGATACACTCATATAATTTAGAATCCGATATCAATGCGTAAGAAAAGGGCGATAAATACATACACATCAGTAACGATGGAATAGATACATATGATCGCTTGTTCCTTAACTCGGCAACTAACGGTAAATTAACTTGGGTATCAAAAATGGATACCCGAATTCCTATAGATCTAAAGGCGAACCTCACATTTTTGGGGGTGGAATTATGAGGGTTTTTATGCCAGTCATATAAATTCCTATCCATGAGACGTTAATAATACTTGGTTTTCGTCGGTATGTGTCATAAAAAAAATTAATTTTTGGTTAAAATTACCTTTTTATGCTATGTTTTGATATATTACCTATTATTTCAAGGACAAAGCAAATGACAAATGAAAGAATAGTTTCTAAGGCTTATTTCTCCCCTATACTTAAGTTGAACATTGTCCCTAATGTTCTATAAAAGTACATGTAAAAACGAATAAAGGGAAAAGAAGACAAGTAAAAGAAACTAGTACTCCCCTAGTTTGCTTAAAATGGAGAAGAAACATGCGATAACTAGTTAAATCGTCCTCCAAGAGTCGTCAAATGAAACTTCCTAAGAACTTCCAAGAATCTTCTCGTCAAATATAACCTATAATCAAAGACAAAGAAAACTACACCAAGCATAAAATCGGCGGGATAGATAAATATACAACATGAATTTAGGGTTTTGACTCTATGAAAGCAGTAAAGATAGGATGATAGTAATGATATAATCATAGGTTTATGCAGGTTTACAAAAGAATTAAAAATTTTAAATATTGCACATTTATTTTTCAGAAATACTTGAGAAAATTCGAATTTTTACATAGCTGGAGATGCGGCGCTGTTAGGAATAATACTAATGCCGTCTCTAGCTTCTGTGAAAAATTCTTCTTCATTTTTAATGAGAAATTTCCTACACGCAATTTTATAAGTCGAATCTGAAGAAAGTACTACATAAAAACCTGTAATTAATCATAACAATCATATGACTTGATACTGACACGAATTAATCTAAACAATTTATTTTAAATGTTTAATTTGGTTCTAATAACCGGATATTTCCCCTACACTTATTTTGTTGCAAAATACATTTGATCGCAAATAAGACAAAGTTACATACAAACAAAGCATGATTACAAGGTAATTTAAACATAATAAAGTAAACAGTAAATAGTTAAAACACAAGACATTCCTAATATTAAACGATAACGAGTTCAAACAAACATAAAAATAGTAGTTCAAAAATTCAAATCCTAAGCTATTACAATCTAATATTTTTCAACAACGAAGGCTATTACAGAATTTAGGACAAAACATGAATAATCACTAATGATCATCTTAAGAGGGGCTGGGGCGGTACTCGTAGTTCGGAGGCATGTATCCTTGATAACCAATGGGAGGGTAGTCGGCTTCATACCCAGGGAATGGATCAATCTAGAGGTGGGGGTTTAGGTTGTCACGTGTAGATAGGTATTGAAATTGGTAGACAATGTGATTATACATCCATTGGGCTTGCTCATCCTACTGCCCCATCCAATTATTGAGCCTCCCCCACTGCTCATCTTGTTGATCCATCCAACGCGCCTGGCGAACTTGTCAATTCCCTTGGATCATATTGCAGTATATGTCAGCGGAACCACCAACCCCTTCATGTCCCGCGTCTCCTTCAGCCTCCTCCTCGGCTTCTTATTCTTCCACCACCGCTCATGGTGCGGGCCACACACAGATTCCATTTGGAAGTTCCATAAGTACGCCCATCGCAATTACCGACTTCTTCTTGAACACATGAGGTGGAGGCTCAATACTTAATGCATCCCTTAACTCCTCAGTGAACAACCCAAATGACCTAGCAATCTTAGTGACCAACATCCCACCATAAATCAAATTCTTGTCCCTCACTGCCTTTAGATATTTAGAAAGCCAATACGGAATGTTGCAAGCTACCTCAGGAGTGTAAATACAATAGAGGTCAATCTCGGTGACTCTATGAGTGGTCTCCTTTCTCCCCGCAATAGTCGTGGCTATGCAACGATGGGCTAGTTTAATCCTAGGGTCCCTAATGGAAGCTACCTTTGTGTTCCCTACATTGAATCCTCCTTCTCCAATGCTCGGCCAAAACTCTATCAACAAACGACTTTCCTTTATGGTATCACTATTTCTTAAGCCACTTAGAGTCGCATTCTCCTTAGACTACCTTTCAGAATATAAACAAACTCTCCACCCAAGTTCCAAAAGAGAAATTTCCTTTTCCACGCCTCCTAACCTAAACCTAACACCCAAATGTTTAGGATTATACCTACAAGGAGAGACATCAAATTCAAATGAAGCAAAGAAATCATGAACCAGTTCCCAAATAATAGGCTCGTTGATACAAAAAATATTTCCCTATTAAGACCCAAAGAAGGGGTCGGTGTTGATGGAGTTGAAGAATGTTTGGTCGAGGTTTTGGCAAGCAAGGAATTCCCAGTCAATGACATCTCTCAAATGGATATGGCATCTTGCAAGAGTGACATAATTTAGTTGGTGTATCCCATTTTTGAATATCCTAGGTCTTTGGATTTTTTCTTCAATAGAGACCTCTTGGGATGAGGAGGACTACCCTCTTGTGCTCCTTTGTCTTTTGCTGATTGTCTAAAAGGAAATCAACAAAAAGAATGGATGAAATTAGGATAATACGCAAGGTATGTGTGATCAGGGGTCACGACAGCGTCGTGATTTTGCCTTGACGCTGTCAAAGAATTATTTTCGTTTGAAAATGGTTTGCGAGGGAAAACCAAGCTATTTTCTGTTAAACCCATTCCTAAACATCACCTTAGGATCAGATCCATAATGAATAATTCGAAAAATCATGACCATTAATCTAAGATCCAATTTGTTTTTGTAAAAGTGTTCAACTTTAATAGATTAACACCTTGAGTAACAACAAACTACTTAGATTTGTGTCCGATTATCATCAATCTCGACCAATTGATTCTTGGTATGAATTAATTAGGTGAAATTGAAATAGAATGGAATTAGGATCGAGTTGAGATAAAGGAAAGCGAGAGTGAGAGGAATGAATCACTTACCAATCGAGGATGATTGTGCTTCATGCTACAAAAATCGAGCCCAAGTTTGATGGTGATGGCTGAGAATGAGTATTTGTGGTGATGGGGGCGAGTGAGAAATGAGATGGTTTTTTATATAATTGAACCCAGATCGTGGCGACGGCGTCGCGAATGAGTTTTGCCATCGTTAGAATGGTCCAACTTCCCTAACTCGTTGACTGTTGACTTTTTTGGAAAGTCAACAATTTTTTTCTTCTCCCCCGGGGTCAAAAATGCGGTTACTAACTGTGAGTGTGAGAGTAGTGTGGTGGGGTCTTTCTTTTGTATGGTTAGCATCTTTAACGGTCGGGAAATTATGAGGAGTCGGATGGGTTGCTAAGGAAATTCCTTTGTCATGTCGGTTCTTGACGTTTTGACCGGCTCTTTTGCCTGGTTTAAAACTAAAGATGTTTTTCCGGAAACGAGGTGGGTTCGAGAAGTTTAGTTGAACGTATCTTATTCATAATGGGTTCGTGGGGATAGATTTGAGGGTATCGTGGTACGTTTTTTTCGCATGATTTTTAGAGAATTTATGCCCGGCTAAGGGCTCTAGAATCTTCGTGTCTGGGTATCTTGTGATCTTCATGATTTTTTCTCATTCTACTTCCTTCCTCACTTATCTTATCTTTTAACCTCCTTGTGACTTTTGAAGAGAGTTGCATAAAATCGCCAACAATCACCTTCATGTATTTTTTTGAGCTGCATAACTCTTTCTTCCTAATCGAGGATGAAGTTCATCACAGTGTGCTCAAATTCCTCTTGTCGTGATGGCACTAGGGGTGGTTGATACATTTCGTTAGTTGTCATCCTAAATACGTCTTCGCTTTTTTCCCTTTAGTGAGATTGCGTCCTTCATAAGATTATCAACTCTTCGTTCCATGATTCCAAGTAATGTCGGGATTTTCATAATTAAGGCTCGCTTCTTTTGGGAGGATGACATTGTTCCACCGTTCATCCTCATATTGGGCTAACCTTTTAATAGTAGCCTAAGCCTCGTCTGGCCTTAATTTTCTAAGTCTCCCGCCTGCTGCATAGCCAATGGCCATCTAGGTGGTGTAGTCAACATGATCATAAAAGATTTGAACTTGAAGCCATAGATCAAGGCCATAATAAGGGACTTTTCGAAGTAAGTCCTTGAAATGAGTCCATGCTTCAGATAGAGATTCTCCATGATGTTGTTGGAACATCATGATATCATTGCAGAGTTTTGCAGTCCTTCCCGGTGGAAAGAATTAAGCAAGGAAACAAGTAGTAAGATCCTCCTATGTGGTGATAGATCCTGTTGGAAGACATTCAAGCCAATTGCTAGCTTGATCGCGAAGAGAAAATTGAAATAAACGCAGTTGCGTTCTTTCCCTATTTGCATCGTCAAGGTCAAGTGAGTCTACAAGTTTTAAGAAATCATTAAGATGTTGGTTTGGATCCTCGGACCGAAGTCCGTGGAATGAGCATCCGTTTTGCACCAACTGTATGGTGTCGGATTGAAGAGGTACCACGTTGTTCCCTACGGGAAGCTCAATGGTATTCATGTAGCCCTCGTGGCTAGGTTTGGAGTAATCTCCTAGATCATGGATAGGATTTTCGTCTCCCATAGAGGTTGAAGAGAATGGGTTATGAAACAATTAACACAAAGAAAAGATAGACTACAAGAAAGCTAATATGTGGAATTAAATTCTCACTTAAAAGGATTCAAGCGAGTAGAACTAAGTTAAACTATAATCAAAACCTAACTATTCCCCATGCAACGGCGCCAAAAACATGATGTGCGGGGTGTGTGAGACTTGACACAAGAAGTTTTACAAACCCTTAGGCAGTGTACCTAATCGTTGTAGTGTAGTATAGGCAAGACTCGGGGGTTGTTATCGTTCTCCAAGGGAATAGGTTAGGAAGGCTTGATCACGGTCTAACAGAATTCTAGAGGTTACGAGAAGATTAATTTTTGTATTGTTATATTTTATGGAAAGCAGGTAATCTATGGTTTGAGATGAGGGTTTGTTTAACTAATTACTAAACTAACTAATATCGAATCCTATTGGTGATAACTTTATGATAATTAAATTATATTTACTTAATCATGCATTACGATTCTGATTGCTTCTCTTAATCCTAATGCCTTGTTACGCTTGTTATGATCTGTGTAAGTATTTCCTAGGTCATTAATGGATTACACGAACCCACTGTCTATTTAATATTTCGTTAAGGCAACACACAAGTAAGGTAGTATGAAGACTATTACAAGGCCCCTAAGAGTATATTAAATGCTTTTGAAATATCCTAAGAGGGATCAATCATATTAGGAGGCAAGTTAGTATGAAGACTGTTACCCAATGGTATCCTTTCTATGCACTTGCGTTTCCCTAGACGTATCAACAACGATATAGACAAAAGCTGGTTTTCTAAAGCCTAACGCGCACATTAATCAACAAGAAGCAACAGTAATAGGATCTACAATCAGACTTTCATGCAATCATAAGCAAATACAAAGGAGGGTTTAGCCTTGCATGCTATAGATAAAGCAAGAAGGTAAATTAATCACACAACACATAGACATATTGAATGATTAATAAATAACACTCTTACTTGATTAAAACATGGATAGGAGGTTACAATAGGGTTTTGAGGCCCTAAACATGACCTTTAAAGCAGCTATAAAAGCTAGGGTTCTTCTCCCTAAAGTTATACAAAGTTACACACTTAAAACCCTAAAAATGGTTTTGTATATATAGGCGTATCGACGCGACGACGTCGCTTGATGCTCCTGACACCGTCGCCACGTAGATGGTTCTAGATCTACTTTAAGTCAGCTACATTGTGACGCAGTCGCCAAAGTCCAGATTCCATCACCAGATAGATCACGACGACGTCGCTTAATGCCTGCGACGCCGTCTCCACGCTTTAAGAATAATACTTCTTGGTGAATCTCGGTGCAAGTCCGTAATCTTGTCTTTTTCTTCTCTAAATGAGCCTAAGTCACGTGCATTCCCTCCAAATGCCATCTAAGTGCTAAAAATACAAAAACAAACAATTAAGCACATAATCTGGGCATATTTGCATGATTTAGGGGGTTAAATGACCTTGAAATAGTGTATAAAATGACACCTTATCAGTGTTGAAGAAGCTGACCATGATATTGAAGTTGCACACATGGATAATAATCCCTATGTTGATCTTCCAATTCCAGAACCAACTTCTGTAGAATCCTTTTCTCACGTTGTTATTCTAAATAATGTGTACTCAGTCAATCAACCACCCGAACACAACAACAAATGGACCAAAGATCACCCGATTGACAATGTAATTGGTGATCCTTCTAGACCGGTCTCCACTTGACATCAACTACAAGATGAAGCCCTATTCTGTTATTTCGATGCTTTCCTTTCTTTCGTTGAACCCAATAGTTATAATGAAGCATTAACAGAATCATGTTGGATTGAAGCCATGCAAGAAGAACTCAATGAGTTTGAACGTATTGAAGTTTACGAGATGGTACCTCGTCTAGATCGTGTTATCTTAAAAAAGCATGGTATGGATAAATGCGATAGCATTGATACACCAATGGCTACTCAACCTAACTAGATGCAGACTTGAGTGAAACACCCACAGATCAAACAAAATACCTTAGCATTATCAGGTCACTCATGTATCTGACAGCTAGTAGACCAGACTTAATGCATGCTATGTGTTTTTGTTCACACTATCAAGCAAGACTGATGTGTTTCAAAAGTTTTAAATTTATAAGACTGAAAATACCGATTTATTATATGGAAACACACGAGTAAAAGTATAACCCACGTATGTAGTATAATCCTTTTAGGTAAGAATAGGTCGTCCACGAGAATTTGCGTAGTGTTCGTATACTCAGCTAAAAAATAAACTTTAACATACTTAAAGTAAACTGAACTGAATTCAATAATAAGAAAGATGACTACTTGGATAATTCCATATAACTCATAATCAGTGGTGATAGTTACGATCTCAAACTTAGGACTTTAATTTATAAAAAGGGTTTTCTTGTCAGAAAACATTTTCACAAATTAACTTGTTTAACTTAAGACTTATATTTAATTAACTAGATCAAATATGTCACTCATATAATCCAGTTACTATTATATTAAATATATTTTGTTTATCAAATAACGTAGGTGGATTTCTCGTCACAAACGATAAAGATCAAAGACAAATCTTAAAAACTATATAGCTTAAGATTAACAAGATCGTAATTATACCAAACGCTTATTCATTATATTATTTTTACTGAGTATTCATCAGAGATTTAGCCTCTCATGGCTATGAAGTTCATAACAAAAGTAATTAGATAAGCAAGAAACATACTATGTCTGGGTGAGAATATGGATTAAAATTCTACCCGTAACAAGTATAGAATCGTAGTACAACCTTTATTCTACCAAATATTATGATGTTCTTCTTTGTTCTTCGTGGTTTGATCTTCAATATGTTGTCAAGACTTGTTTGTGTGATAGATGAGAGGATTGTGAAAAGGGTTTGATGAAGAGATAATGGAATGGAATGATTTTTCCTTGAAATTCGTCCACTATTTATAAGCTGAGTGGGGGTTGAAGTGCGGCACACAATAAATATTGTACGGTGTAATTTGGCTAAGACGGTGGGAAAATCATAAATGCTGCTTGGATGTGCGGTGTACTTTTGGAAATATGCAGCGCACATAGTGAGTAAATACAGACTTCATTTAATTGTCTTTATTTCTTTTGACTCGATAAGAAGTGCGGCGCACAAAGGTTTTGTACGGCGTACTTATGGTCTTTTTCAGCTTTGGTCCTTTCCTTTCTTTCTATCTTGGTTCCAATAACTATAAACACTTGAACTTTATTCTTTTTGAGTGCGAGATGACTTCAAGTGAACCTGCACATAATTAATGCTATTAAGTATCAAAAGTTCACGAGAAATTATAAAATATATATAAATAACGCCGCTAAAAACATGTATAATTAAGGTGTTATCAAATCCCTCCACACATAGCCGTTGCTTTCCCTCAAGCAATTAAAATTAAAGCGAGAAAAACAAGATCATTTATCATGACATGGAGAAAATTTGGATTTTACAAGTGTTTACTGGTTTAGTTAACTTTTCAGGCATAGACACAAAACAAAGCACCTCATAAAGGAATGTGTTTGATTTTTAATTCACTCGAGCCTCTCAAATAGGGTTTATAATTGTGAAGACACTCAGATGCACAAACATAATCTAGACAGCTACCATAGGCTTGTTGTCACACTCTGACATAGGCAGAAACACGGGTATGTGACGAAGAATGATCAATCATAACACAAAATACAAAATAGAGAAATCTAAAATGCATTAATGAAAAGTTTCATGATGATCTTCCACCTCAAATACATACTTGAGTGAAGTCCCAACAAGAACACATCAAATAGTGATCAATTATTACAACCAAAAGCCCACACAGGGGTCCATACTAGTCTTGAACCAAAACCTCAAAGTACTAAGTCAAAACAAACACCAAATGCAAGACCTCTCAATGCATGATCCATACAGGATACTCTTAAAGTCTGCTAGCTTGCATCACAACCTTACTGATCATTAACTTCACCTGAAAATGATACTTGAAAAGGTCAACAAATATGTTAGTGAGCTCGTAGGTTTGATTAAAACTCAGTCGTTGTGCCAATATTTCAAACAGTGGACAATTATGCAATATGACAGTGAATACATGCAACACATTTAGTTTCCAAACCTAGCAAATCCGTGCTAGCCAAATCTCATCCATATGGACCGTTGCCACGCAATGTCCCAAACTCTCAACTCACACGCACCTAAAGCCTACCAGCTGGAGCTATATATAGGGCAGACATATCATATCAAACCATAGCATGTCCATGCTATAACAGAGCCACACGGCATATTATAAACGATCTACACGGAAATTTTCACATATCATATTCTACCAAAACTCATGTCATTCACATAGCAGTCATAAGCACATAACATTATCCCAAAAACAAAATAACTTTCGCACAGTACAGAAAATAGTTCAAAACAGTTTTGAGTAACATTTTCTCCCAATAGACTAGCATTAAAAATGGGGCTACGAGAACTCAGCTCAAGCAAAGGTGTCTAGCAGCAAACTCAATATCATACAAACAAATGCAACGATGTCCGAACATGACCTAGTCCAATTAATGTTCCACTTAGACATTTATCTTCCAAAATAGTTTTCAGATTTGATGCATAGAGGTTAAATGCGCATTGTACAGTTATCCTTAACATTATCAGTGGTGTGATGGTTGGCGACTTAGTTTTAAAAGATAACATACTTCCAACTCATACCTTAGTTTAATATATAGATACTTATATCATTTAATATAATAGTAGAGTAAAATAAGAAAATAAATACTCTGATTATATATATAAATATATTAGAATATATATAATATGATAATTTATATTTATATAGATATATATATATACTTCAGTACTTCAGTAAATCCATTCGGCACTCTTAGTTACCATTAATTCATCATTTAAATTATAAGAAACGAAATGTTTATTTATATTAAACAATTTAGAGAATGTTGGCGTATAGTCCGCAATGGGCCAGACCTAATGGGTCGAACCCGATAAAAGGGTGGCCTACATCCTACGTAACCCTAATCCATACACTATATATACAGGGGTAGGATCATCCTACCTCCACACATCTAAACAAGGTTATTCTCTACCACCTCTTTACTCTATGTTTATACCATTCTGACTTGACCGTCGGAGGGTGGATCCCGGGGCTCCGACCTCGGGTCCCCTTCTAACTGGTTCTTCTTTGTGTGTAGCACTATTCAAGGCTCAGGAAGACGAAGAACGGCACCATGAGACTCGTCAAGACCAGCCCAACCAAATTCTGCTTCAACAAGTTGGCGCCATCCGTGGGACCCCGAATAAACTATGCTTCGTGTTCTCATATCATCGCAAAAATCAATTCCATTCCGGAAATCGGTAAATCTGAAACCTTCGTATTTTTGTCTTTTATTATCAATATCTTTTTAAATTGGTAACAAGATATTACCAATATCTTTTAAACTTGACAAGATAATACCAATATCTTTTTAAATTGGTAACAAGATATTATCAATATCTTTTTAAATTGGTAACAAGATATTACCAATATTTTTTAAACTTAATAAGATGTTATATGTATCTTTTTAAATTGGTGACAAGATATTACCAATATTTTCTAATTTGATAAAAAGATTTTATCCATATCTTTTTCCTTATTTGCAATTATCCCTTACTTGTATATATTATTATGCAAATACCCGGCCATGGAAGTACGTCTTTCGTTGGCCGTAAGTCGAATGCCATATTCGCATTACCCGGCCACGCAAGTACGTCTTCCGTCGGCCGTAAGTCAAATGTAATATTTGCATCACCCACCACGGAAGTACGTCTTCCGTCGGCCGTAAGTCGAATGCCATATTCGCATTACCCGGCCACGAAAGTACGTCTTCCGTCGGCCTTTATTATATGAGGTCCACCTTCATCATATGGCGGCGTATGGTTGGAAAATGTGAACGTCTTCGCGACGGTAAGAGTAGTCCTTTTAGTCTAGTAACCGCGCCTACGACCACACTTACTAGACTGGGGGGACATGATGAAGTATAGTGTGGACCGATGATGCGTAAAGTTTTATACACGTAAAATGATATAAGTATAGAAAATTACCAAACTACCCTTGAGGACAAAAGTTGTAAGGAAAATTCTCACAATTATATATAATAATACGTATATTTACCGGTAAGTGATTACCGGGTCGTATTCCTCGAAGATTTATGAAATTGAGACCACGTTTGTTATTTGGACAATGATTTGAATTGGTTGAGGATGATTGTTTTCTTAAATCTCTAAAAGTGAAGCAAATTAAGGACATTACCTAAAATTTAATACGGGGAAATTAAACTTTAACTAAAACGCAAAACGGAGAACCCTAAATGGTGATTAACAACCCTAATTTTCTAAATAAACCTAAAATAAAATTTTCACTTTTAATAGACTCTAATTGACTAAAAAGTAAGTTTAAAGAAAACTAGAACAAAAACGGAGTTGAATTGAGCTTAAAAATTGAAAACGTGAACGGGAACGAATCCCGTTCTTTAAAAAATGAAATTTTGCAAATTAAACCCTACGAAAGCAAAACTATTTTTCCTAGGAACTATATGATAAAAGAAAATTTTCTAAAAAAGAATTATATTTTTTTGATTATTTTTCTATTTTTTATGAATTTTTAAAGTTTTTAATAAAAATAAATGTTTAAAAATACTAAACTAAATATAAAAATTCTGAAAAAATTATAGAAATAACTTGAACTAAGGGAATTCAGAAAAGTAAGTGGGAAACACAGCATATTCAACTAAGCTGTGTACATAAGCTAAAACAGCTTTATTGAACTAAAGGCCAAAAATGTATATAAAAGATAAATGATGTAAAGAACTAACGGATGAGCTAATGTAGCGTGATGGTTGTGTGTGTGGGTGTTAAAACACTTGGTGAAGGTGGTAGAGGTCCCGGGTTCGAGCCTTGCTCACCCGGGGCTTCCCACTTTCCTAAGTGTTTTAATTTTTTCCATTTTTTTATAACTTTTTAAAACTCTTAAAAATAAGCAACTTTTGTAAAACAACTATTTTTATAAACTACAAATAAGCTCAGAAATAAGCTAAATAAGACAGAAAAGCTTAAACTCTACTAAACTAATAAAAAGCTAACTGTTTGCATTTTTAAGGAGAATAAGCAAACCAAATAGAGAAATAAGCTAAACTAGATAATAAGCTATTCTAAATAAGCAACAAAGAACAAAAATAAGCAACCTAATAAGCCTAGAATGAGCTTAAGAACTCAGCAGTACTAACTTAGAAGTTAGTACTGCCAGTTAAGCACTTAAGTCTGCTTAGCTAATAAAAAGCAAATAAGCTCAAATAAGTAAACGACAAAACCAAATAAGCTAAATTGGACCTATACTAACCTAATAAGCTAAACTAAACCTAAATAAGCCATAACAATAAGCAGATAAGCTAAAATAAAGGAATAAGCACTTATGGTGTAAACTGTTAACCAAACAGCCCCTTAAGGTACCTTTGAGCTTATTTTTCAATAAGCTAAAGAATCCTTATGGACTTTTGGCTTATTACCTTAAGAAGTACACCTAAAAGACTACTTAAAACAACTTTTTAAAACCATTTTGAAATTCAAGAGCTTAATGAAAAGTCTTGTTGAAAACAGCTTATATACTAAGAACACTAGTTACTTTTGGTTTTGAAAATGAAAAATGCTGAATTTAAAGGCTAAAAACAGATAACTAAATAAGCTACTTTTTGAAAACTAAGTTAAGACAGATTAACCACTACCCTAGATCTACTTGTATGCCAAATATCTAAATCTAATTCCTACAATTACCTTCTGAGAATTGATCATGAAAACAGCTACTTGTCTTCTTAAAACTGCTGGTGCAGTTTGCACTTGAGTGAACAAAACCTTAAAACATTTGATGCAGACTTAAAGAACTACTTCTAACACTCATGAAACACACAACTAAGAGAAAATAGAATCATTTACATTACTAGAATCAACTAGAACTAGGTTATGCAAATAAGGCTTAACAGACTTAGACTTTTATTAATCTAACTTATGAAAAACTAATTTACCCTAACATAACTTCTTAATTCTATTCTAGCAGACTTATTTATGAAGTTAAAATCAAAATCCAAAGACCAAATGGCCACTAGCAGTACTAACTTGTGGTTAGTACTGATATGCCAAACACCCCTTTAAAATCAAACAGTTTCATTTTAAGCTTTTGATAATGAGATTTAGAGCACAAAAATCAAATACCAGATGTTAAATATCTTTTAACAAACCTTATGAACTTATAACTCTAATCAAATAAGCCAGAATCAATAAACTAATAGTTATGTTAATATTTTTGGATTTTTAATGATTCAAGAGACAAAATTATAAAAACTATGATCTAGACTATAAAACTTGAAAACAGATAAGCAAACATACTTATTAAGCACAATAACACAAGTTTAAACACAATTAAGAAAGAAATAAGTTGAAAATAAGCAAATGCAATTATTAAGCTAAGAGACTTGAAATTTAAAGAAGACTTACAAAAGCCTTAGCTAAACAAAGGCTTTAAAAGCTCAAGGAGCTTCTTCAAGCTCTAGCTTATCACTAGGATAAGCTAGTAAAGTCCTATGAGCTCATCCATTGCTAGCTCATCATCCAAAAAGCTTAATCCTATTTAGCAAGGGTAATAGACTAATTTTAATTGTTCAAGTATATTAGATCACTAATTGGAACTCAATCTGAGCTTAGAGACTCAGAGAGCTTAAGATGAGCTTATTAAAAGCTTATGAAACATTAACAGCTTATTAAACAGAATTTGAATAAAAGTGAGCTTTAGAAAAGTAAGAGCTTATTAAGGAAACTTAAATTGTATTAATAAAACAGCTGATTACAATACTGAAAAGGAAATTACATTTAGCTAACATTAAGGTAAAACATTTTGAAAGGAAAAGCTAAAATTTAATAAGCTAAAAAAAATGAAAAACCATCTCCCCTGAAATGTGTATGATGAGGTCTGCTTTTATAGAGCTGAGATGAAGCTTCTAGGCCTTGAGTCTGTTACACGCTCCTTGTAATCTCGTACCTTGATTCTTTGCCCATCATTGGATCCATCCTTATGACCGTTGGTATGATTGAGTGAGCACACGGATTGCCAACATGGCATTCCGTGTGTCAGACCTCTGTGCTTCTTTTGCACTAAGTTTAGTGCAAAAATCCAATCATTAGTGTGTTTCTTCCCATTAGCCGCATGTCCTTTCTTGTGAGTGATAAGTGTAAAATACACATATCTGTTTGTACCTAAAATAACCCAATTAAACCCAAAACACAGTAAAAAATGGCAAAAATATGCTTGGTTTATGTTTGTATGTGTGCAGGTACGGATATATCAAATATCACAAGAAAACCGTCAAAAACGGGCAAACGCGGACACGAGAATCAGAAGAGCACAAAAGAAGCCAAGGACACAAAGCCAAAGCCAAGAAAATTTTAGTCAACTCTCAGTCAACAAAAGTCAACCATAAAAGGACAAAACCCCCAAAATATTCCATTTCAGTCCCTCAAGTTTCCAAATGTGACACAAATGGTCCCTTAGGTTTAAATGGGCCTCTAAACCCTAAAACCCTTACCCGGATCCAAAAGCCCAAGTTAAAAGCCCATTACCCTAGCCCATACCCTTTTTATAAAACCACAAGGACCATTTCTGCCATTTTTAAAAGTCCTTTTACACTACAACTTTTATAAACCAAACACAAGGACCATTTGTGTCATTCTCCTAAAGTTTAAATCGAATTACCCATTTTACAGTTATAAAGGGCGCGAAGCCATGGTTACTATTCACTTTCTCCCCCGATTCACCTACAGTCAAAATCAAAGGGCTTTTGGAAATTGAGGGTCAAGGAAGACAATTCATGGAGTCTATAACATAATGGCAGGGTCAAATTAGTCATCTCTATGCATTCATTAGCTCACTTAGCAAAGGAATATCGCGTGGATGTGGGAAAGCACACAAGGATGATGGATTTTGCTCTTTAAGCACTCACAAAACTAGCACAAGCTGTCACATCAAAGGAATGACAGCTTGGCTATCCGTGTGATTACCACTTGATCAAACGGTTAAGAATCATCCTCCAATGATTAATTGAGTGTACGGGCAAGATTAAAAAGAGTTTGGGAAGCAAGGCAAGGCCTAGAATCTTCATCAACAGCCTATAAATAGAGCTCACTATCACACACTACACATCTAGTTTTTTAGTAGCTTTAGGATTTAGCTTAATTCTCATTGTTAGCTTATGCATTTTCCTTTCCAGCTTTTGTAATTCCCTTTTAAAGTAATGTAAACAAGCTTTTATATTGATGAAACTCAGTTTTACTTTGTCATAAGCTCTTTTGTTAACTCTCATAAGCTCTTACTTTTCTCTAAATGATAAGCTAAAGATCATAAGCTACTGAATAAGCTCTTATTAGTCTATAAGCTAATAATAGAGTTAATTAGTTCTTTTAATCTACTTAAACCTAATAAATCAGTTTAAACACCTTATCTATTGGATTTTAAGCTTATGGAAGGGGATCCAAAGATGGAAGGGATCCCATGGACTTATACTAGCTTATCCATTTGGATAAGCTAGAGCTAGTAGCTGTTCTATTAAGCTTCTGTTAAGCTGAAGCTTCAAGTAAGTTTTCATTTAATTTCTTAAGTTCTTTAATATTTAGTTCAATTTATGCTTAATAGTGTAGATTTGTTTACTAGCTTAATCTGTTTGCTTATAAGTGCTTATTTACCTTTAATCTAGCTTATTAAGTGTGTTTAATTCTCTATTTTAGCTTATTATATCATAAATTTTAGAGTTTTCATTTCTGTCATAAAAAGCTTAAAAATCCAAAAATAAGTAGTTTATAGTGTAGATCTTAAAATTTAGCTTATTCAATTATTGATTATGTTTATTAAGTTTAATAAGTTTAATATAAGCTGTTTAAGAACTGGTAATAAGGTTTTGATAATTAAAACTTAGATTCTAATGTTTTATAAAATCTGTCAATTCCTAAAGGAGTGTTTGGTTTAACACTCTTTGACCTTAAATAGTCAAAGTAACTAGTGTCATTTGCTTGAGATAGTTTAATGATTCGTTTAAATCATTAGAGAAGTAATTTTTAGAAGTTAGTTTGAAAAATTCAAAAAGTTAGAGTTTAATTTGAGTAATCCAGCACCAGGGGAAGTATTTACCTTAAGCTTTGTTAAAGGATTTTGATTTGAGCTTCTTAGGCTTTAGACTTGAGTTGCATTGTCATAAGACACTCTCAATAAGAGTGTTTAGTGTAGGTCTTTACACTTTAGTTGCCTGCAAATTTAGTTTTGGCTTTTGCCATTACCACTAGCAGTAGTAACCTCATTTACTACTGTTGTCCCTTTAAGCTTCATTTCAGCTTAGATTTGTAGGGTCTAGTGTCTTATTTTTTGTATAGCTTATAGTTTAGGCATAGCTTAAGTTAGATCAAGTCTTAGTTCTCATTCACTAGCTTATTTACCTAGGTACATTTAGCTTAAAAATCAGTAATTAGCCAAAAAGCCAAAAAACAGTCGTATTAGCTTAATAATTTAGATTTTTGATTTACTAGCTTATAGTATAGGTTTTTATGATTAAGTCTTATAGTTTAATCATCATTAGTTAAGTTTTCAAAAGGGTAGCTTATGTCTTAGCTTATTAAGCCTTTTAGCTTGTTTAAATTTTATAGCTCTTTGAGTCATAGTCTGAGTTAGCTACTTTCATTATCAAATTCAGTTAACTTTTAGTGGTTATATGTTAAATAGCTTATCATTTTTAGTTAAAGCACATTATTACCTTTCTAGAACTTCTTTTGGTTTTGAAAACGAGCTTATATTAAAGCTTGTGCAAGCTTTTAAGTGTCAACTAAGCTTTTTAAGCTCAAACCTTTAGTTCCTGTAAACAGCTTAGACTTAAGCTGTTTCAAAGCTTATTTTTCATTTTCAGACAAAAAGTTTAGTTTTAAAGTTGTTTAGAATCAAGTTTTTAATAAGTTTAGGTATTTAGTTTTTGTTAAAAGTAAAAAAATTAAAAAAATAAGCAAAAAATGGGGTTTGCGTGCCTCGAACTCACGACCTCCCACACACAACACACACTCTTTACCATCATGCTACAATAGCTCATCCGTCAACCTCTCTTTCTTTTTAATCTTTATACACGTTTTCCTTTTACTAATTTTCAATAAGCCGTAGCCTTATAAGCCCTTTTCTCAGCTTATTCAATAAGCTGAGTTGTTTCTTTAAATTTTCTAGTAATCTTTGTTACATTTTAGATTTTTCCTGAATTTTTCGTAATTTTCCATCAAATAGTTTATTTTTTAAAGTTTTTCGAAAGTTTAAATTTTAGAAAATACATAAAAAATAGAAAAAGGTTTCAAAAAATACAAAAAAAATAGTTTTTAGTTTTATAAAAATTACTTTTAGGTTTACATTCAGTAAAATCATTTTTAAACCTTTTAGATTTTAATTTTCATTTTTGAGCTTTTAATTTTAAGTTTAAAAATAGGACTTTAATTTTAAAAATAGTTTTCTGAGTTATTATGTTATTTTAGACTTTTCTAAGTTTAAAAATCACTTTTCTAAATTTTTAGTACTTAATTTGCTATTTTTTAGGATTTAATTGATTAAATTAGATTAAAATTCATAATAAATTCAAAAATAATCAAAAAAATGTTTTTCTTTTTCTTAAAATTTTCTTTTGTCCTAATTTAGGTTTAGAAATTTAGTTTGAATTTTTAGAAGTTGAATTTAGTATACTTGCTTATTTGTCGCGTTTAATTTGTCCCGTTAATTGTTTTTGTGCTTTAATTGTTTTTAATTGCTTGTTTTTAATTGTGCTTTTAATTAGTAGTTATAGAAAACCCAATCAATCTTTGAACCCATTCAAATCAGTATCCAATATCAAAGCAGGGTTTCAATTTCTCAAATCGTTGGGAAAACGACCCGGGAAATCATACTTTCCGGAAAACATACGTATATTATATATTATATATATTTTAAAGAGTGAATTTTCCTTAGGGAATTTTCTTAATTGCTCTTTTAGAAATATTATATCAGTATATTTTATTCGCGTATCAAACTTTTGGCGCCGCTGCCGGAGATTTAAGTTAACGAATCTCTCGTTTTGTGTTTGTTGATAAGATTTGAAGATCCTTTCGTCCTCGAAAGTTTTATTTTTGTTAAAAAAAAAATCAAAAATCCAAAAATATAAAATAGTAAAAAATATTTTTCTTTTCTTTTTAATATAGTTATCATATAAAAATATATATATATATATATATAAAAAATCAAAAATAAATTTTTTTTCTTAAAAAAAGAAATAAAATAAACAAAGTTGGTAAAAGAACACCAACATATAATACTCTCAATCGAGGTATTATCATTTCAATTTCCGGTGAACTTGGAATATAGTTCCCAAATCGAACAAAAGATTCAAAAACTTGCCATTTGTGTCACTTACGAAATACGGCTCACCCTAAGAAGCAATTTTTAAGAGCTACCGTGAAGTAAGTTGATTATTTGGTTTAAGTTGTCTCTCGTTTTCTCTGTATATAAAATATGTTGTTTAAAGAATCGAAAAAACCAAAAATAAATTTCTTTTCCTTCTTATCCATTTAATTCTTTCTTCTTATCCTCTTAATCGTTTAATTCTTCGACATGTCATATAACGGACTTAGTTGCTATTTATGCGGTGATCCTTTAGATGGTATACTTTGTCGACGGTGCTCGTGCGGTTGGTGTGGAAACAAACTTAATGATGGATTTTGTTCGTATTGCGCTCCTAAAGCTGAAAATTCATTCGCTTATGATCCAAACCCGAATTCTTTCGATAATTCTCCAAATTTTTCTTACCTACCTCCACAACCCCAGTTTGAGACTTACTTGTGTGAGTTATGTGGAAATAATGCTCATTATGGTTATGATTGTCCACCACAGTTCCCGTTTGTCTATGAACAGGAGCCGAGTTACAATCAAAACTTTAATGATAATTATGTTCCACAAAATTCTCAAAGTTCTTCTCAACAATATCTTTGTTGTGCAAATTGCGGGGGTCCTCATGACACTTTTCAATGTCAACCAATGAATGAAGATTATTGTGAGCAAAATTCTTGCTATGATCCTAATTCTTTTGGTTTTGACCAACATCAACCCTCGCAGTTTCCCGTCAATTATCCTTCTCAAGAGACAAGTAGAGAAATTTTGCAAGAAGACTTAATGAAAGCTATACAAGCCTTTTTAAAGGAGTATGATCATATACCTCCTAATGAAAAGTGCATGGCTTTATTACTAGCTGAGGAGAGATTCTTTAAGATTAAGCAAACTAAGAGAAAAGAGCAGAATCAACCTGAAGTTATGCAAGAATTGCTTCGTAAGCTTATAAACGATTTGCAAATTCTTAAAGGAATTCAACAAGAGAAGAAGAAGCCGACAGCTCAAAGTTCTATTCCATATTGGAATTCTTCTATGATTGACGATGAAGAAGCTAGAGACAACTTTTTGAAGGACGTGTGCACCTTCTTAAGGAAGTTTAGTCGTATACCCTTTGGAGTAACATCAAAGGTTATATTGATAGCTTGGGAGAGATTTGGTCAAATTAAAGATGCTTTGATGGACAAGCAATATCGACAAGAGGATATTCAAGAACTGATGAGAAAACTCCTTGAAGATGTGCGAAATATCAGTGAAGAGTTGTCAGAATATATTAATTGTCCAAGCTGGAATCGTCCGCTTTTCTACTTCGATGATGACAATGATGAGTACACTGTTATATGGAGAAAGCATAAAGAAATCACACTTGATTTACCGATCGAGGAGCCCGATAATTCTCTAAATATGGGGGATGAGCATCTCAACACTATTCCGGCAACAGAATCGGACGAAGTAATAAAGTCTAGTGTTGAGAACCTTGTTCCAATCCCAAGTGAGTTCGAGGGTATGTCTGACGATACGTGTGATGTGCCTACTTGTGATAATAATCGTGTTAATGTTGAGTCTGATCTTATGGAATCTTTGATTAACCATGATACTTTGATTGTTCATTCTTCTAAGATCAACCCAATTCTCGAGGAGTTCGTTGGTGAACTTGCTCATATTGCTCCAATTTCACCAGAAATTGTTGAAGCCAATTTTGATCCATATGATGATACTTCGAGTGATGACAATTCTTTTGAGAACATCGAGTACGTTGATGCATCACCTTCCTATATCGAGTACGATAGCTTCGAGGAGGTGAATGATGTCGAACAAGAAGAAAAAGAGTTTGATTTAGAAGATATTTTTCAAATCCAAGACGTTATTCTTCGAGAGAAATTATTAAACGTACATCGTCTTATTTCTAATATCGAATCTTTGAAAGTTAACCCTACTCCGGATCGTGTGCTCAAGTCTCCTTCTTCATTTCCTATCCCCGTCGTGGATAGTGATGCGTTCTTTGAGGAGTCTGATACTTCTCTTTCTCATTTGGATAATTCTTTACCCGAATTCGAGACTTTTAGCGATCATACGGAAGAGACAAGAAGTGGCAGTACCACTACTCATGCTAATTACTCTCTTCCCGAGTATGATTCGTTTCTTTTTTAGATTGAGCCCGATCAGGGAGGGTTGACTAGTGTTGTTATTTCTGATAATTCAAATGATCTTCTTTTGGAAATTCCTGAGTTTGAATCATTTCACTTTGATCCATCGTTTCCTCGTCCTCCTCCGGAACCACCGGATGTTGAGATTTGCTTACATTTTGAGCCCGATGCTCCCGTGATTGATAATTTTAATGAGCTTAATGAAGACCAAAGGGGAAGTGAGATTATTTTTCTCCAAAATGTTGAAGATGACGATTCCTTCACATTTGTCATTCGGACTTTTCTCCCGTTTCTCACCTATCCCGAGGCCTCACCTTTATCTTGCTCCACCGGGAGTGAAGACACCATTTTTGACCCCGGCATCATCACCTTTCCATTTTCTTATCTAGATCCGGTGGCATTTTCAATGGAAGTTTCTTGTTCTAAGTGTTGCTCTCCCTAAGGACGAATTAATTCAGGGATCGAGTCGAGCTTGTGACTCGGTGACCAAAAACAAGCCGCTTCGTGGGAGTTCACCCCATGCTTATCCTTTTCTATTTTTCTTTCTATTTTTAATGTGTTGTGATGTGTTGTGGCTATCCTCTTCCGGTTTCTTGTTGTTTGTTGTTTGTTGTGATTTTTGCAGGATTGAACACCGGATTCGAAGACTCCTCGTCTCATTTTTTGTCCATTTATTGAGCCTTCATATCCTCACTTGATTTAGGGAATCCCAGATCCTAATCGATATCGATTAACCCTTTAATACATGAATTATGCCATGAAATTAGTATGGGGGTATTAATATCACTTGAAGGAAAAGTGTAGTTTTAGTATGAGGGGAGGGGAATCTATCATTTTGATTTTGCCTGCAGCCGTGTTCACACTAACCCGTTTTTTCCACCAAAAATATTGATTTTATATGAAAAATAGCAAAAATTATAATTTTTATGTAATAATAAAAAAAAAGTGAAAAAGTTGGAAAAAAAATGTAATAAGTGTTTTGCAAAAATAAAGGTGAGAAGAGAAATAAATGTTGACATCGATCAGATTGTAAACCTTAGCTTTTTCCTTAACATTTACCGATGAAGTTTGTGCAGTCCAAAGTAGATTTTAAACATGCTAGACTTGATTTGTTATTAACGTAAAAGAAGACTTGTGCTAATCTCATGTAGATTTTAAATATGCCGAGTTGGAATTTATATGGCTAAGCATTCACGAGTCTCTTTCTTAGAGATTTTAAATTGCGAAGAACGAGATATGATAGAGTCGATTATATGTCATGATATTAAACGCAAATATTGGGTTGCTTTCAAGCTCATAAGTATTAAATTGTGGCTTTTTCTCCCATTAGCTTGTCTCATTTATATGCATAAATGTTTAATAAATAAGGTTGTCTAGTTCAATTTAATTTTTAGTAACTTCCCTTTGATGATTCGAATTTTGGCTTATTATATGCACTTCATGTTTATTACTTTACTTATACCTTAAAGAACCTTAGGGTATATGGTATGAGTAGAGCTAATCATTTTATTACTTTTTGCCTTAAAGAGCCTTCGGGAATATGGCAAAAGTAATACAAATCATGAAATTATTTGTACCTTAAAGAGCCTTAGGGAATGGTATTAGTAAATTAGTGATTATGTTGCTTAGTTGTTTGCACCTTAAAGAGCCTAAGGGTATATGGTGTAAATAATATTACTTGATTTATGTCTTAAAGAGCCTTAGGGTATATGACATGAATTAAGGCAAAAGCAACGAAAGCCAAATTTCGTTCACTTCATCGGTTTTCAAGGATAAGGGTGGAAGCTAAATTTTATTTTCAACCGTCCTGCTTTATTTTTGGATTAAATAAATATCGAAACAAGTCTTAAAGAGCCTTCGGGTATATGACTTAAATAAAATCTTGAGATACAAAAAATTAGGAAATAAGGGAGGAAAAGTAAGTACACAATTAGTATTTATGAGTAGTGTTAGTGTCATGACTTGTAATTGACAATGATCTTGTTTTTAAGCTTAGTATGGAAAAGTGAAAGTTGGGGACGATGAATTTATTTTGCTTGTTCTATGATCCTAAGTAGTAAAAAAAATGAAAAATATAATGTTATGAAGTGATGGAAAGTTATAAAAAAGTAAAAAAAATAAAAAATATTGATTTAATGGTAAAAACGAGGCTTATCTAAACTTTTGATTCTTAATTTCCCCTCGATGAATACTTTGCTACTTTTCAAGGTTATTAGTCGGGGGAGATCGAGATTCTTAGTTTTGTAAGTGTTTACTTCATAACATTGCGTGAGGACACGGCAATACTTTAGTATTGGGGAATTTGGTATTCGCTATTTTATACATATCTTTTACCTAATAAAACGAACCCAAAAGACCAAAAACATAATAAAAATTGCAAATATATGTTGTTTTTGTGTTTATGTATGTGCAGGTATGGATATCAAGAAAAAGGACAAAAATTAAGATAAAACCGGACAAAACCGAGCATGAGATAGGAAAGAGCGCGAGAAATGAAATCCAACGATGCCCGCGCGGATTATTTATTGGGCCAGCCCGTAACCCATTTAATGGGCCGGACCAGCCCATTTGTATCTAAGCCCACATAAAAGTCTAATGGCCCAATATAGTACAAAATTATCTAATGAGATGAAATGAAATTTGTATCTTCACATCACGTGGAAGCAAATTAAAAAAATGGGGGCACATGGTAGTCCACTATGTATTTGATGGCGAATTGGAAGCCAACACGTGTCAAGGGCAAAAATCTTATATCTTATTTCATTTGAAGAACTTATACACAATGGAAAGAAAAGAAGATCACGTGCACGGTTAATAAATAAAAAATTGTCACGTGACCGAGCACTTCAAATGTGGAGGACAAATAATCAAAAGGCACGTGGCGGGGCATGGAATAATTTTAAAGTCAGTTATAACAAATTTTTTGTTGAAATAGTAGGTGCGTTGGAATGTGAAAAAGGGAATGACGCGTGGCACAAATCCAACGGATGGATCAGGATCCGAACCGAAACCCGCCCCTTTTTTCTTGGCATCTGATTGGTCAGCGTGTGTGATGAAAGGAAAAAATGAAAAAAGAAGAAAATTTACAACAATACCTTCTCACCATACCTTATAAACCTACGCCACCCGCCCGTGTCATGTTGACAGTTTTTTTTCATTATTTTTTTAATTTTTAGTTTTTGAGTTTTAGCTAATATTTTAGATTTTGTAATAGCATCTTTTTACATTTAGCTTATTGTACCTTCCTTATTTCAAGAACTTAATATGTTGATGTAATAAGATTTGGTTTAAAATTCATTTAAGATCTCGTTTTTCTTTTATCTCGTTAAATTTACATTTCGTGTAAGCTTATCTATTAAGCTAAATTTTAGTGCTTATTTCATTGCTTATCATTCTTAAAATCTTTTCAAAGATTAGAAAATGACTCCTATAAGCTTTCCCAGCTTATTTGAGTAAATCTCAAATGTTTTTAAGCAATTTTTGAATTAATAAGCTCTAATAAGCTCAAGTTTAGCTTATTGACGTGCTTATTTCGTTTTAGTTTGATTAGAAATCCTTATTTTCTGCTAATATTAGTTTCTAAATAGCTTGTTTTGTGTAAAGTGAGCCAAAATTGTTAGATTAAATCTTTGAGAGTCTTATAGCTTATTCGATTTGTAGTTTGAAATATTTAAAGAGTTTTTAGCTTATTAAGAGATCTAGTTGTTGTTTTCAGTTGCTATTTATATATTAAAGGCTTATTTAATTTGGTATTTGCTTATCTCGAAGATTAAGATTAGCTTCTCGAAACTAATTTGTTTATAAATAAGCTTTAGAATTTAAGGATGCCAAGTCTCAATTGCTTATTCAAGTTTTCATTAAGTTTCCTAGGTGCAAATTGATTAAGTACTAGTTAATCTTGTTTCATGGCCATTTTTGAACTTAAGCTTATTCGTGTATGCTAATTGTTTCCGGCTTAAATGAGTTTTGCTTTTTTTTTTATTCATATCTACGGTGCACATTAGTTATATTTGGGTTGTATGAAACACACTTGGGCCACATTAGTTTATTAGCTTGGGCCTTTTGTTAGAATGGGATGCGTTTTAATTTAAGAATCTATTCGAGTTTGTGTTTAGTATTAAATGGGCCACCATAATCATTTTAGCTGAGTGTTGGAATTTAGAAATGAAAAAATTTAAGTTTTTTTTTAAAAGTGAACTGTGTAGTATAAGAATTAAAATGTGTAGTTTTTTTATATATAAGTGTTTAACTGTTAACAGTTTAATATGTTTTCAATTTGCTTTGAGTATCGTCATCTCATGTAGCGATGAGCTTACGGTTTATTTAGCTAGAACCACTTATTAGTTGTTTTAGCTAAAGAAATGGTTTATTCGTTTAACTGCGGGTCTCCAATTCGGTTCCATTTTCAATCGTTTTTTCAATTAAGTATGTAAGTTTTATTTTAGTCATTTTATAATATTTTTGAGTTTTTTGCCAATGCTTAGTGTAGATTATGTTTAAATCTATGTTTTAAATTCATTATGAGTAGTGAGTAGATTTAGTAGTGCTTGTTAAGTGATTAGTGATTTGGAATTTAGGTGCGGGTTTAAAAAAGATTTAAAAAATATTTAGTCATAAGTATTGTCTTTTCGATTTACATTCTGTCATTTATTTTTAATGCAATTTAATTTTTGTCATTTATTTTTAAGCATTTCAATTTGTACTGTCCATTTTAATTTGTTTAACCTAAGCCCACACTAATGAACATTTCACTCACTTAGTCAAGCAATTAGTCATTTATATTTTTAGATCATTTTTAGTATAATCTTGTAGCTTTAAATAATAGTTTAATTTTTAGTTAATAAAATAGTTTAAAACCAAAAGTTTAGCTTTCCTTTTATATGCTTTCTCTTTTAGTAGATTTAGAAAGCCAAATCAAAAACTTTTATGCTATTCAAGCTCGATTTACAACTTGAACGTAGATTTCCATTCATCTCTCGTCGAGGAAACGACCCGGAAGGTTTTTGAGATATCGCTTTGGTTAAAAGTGAATTTCTTAACCCGACAGAAATACTATACTATACTATAATTGTTTCTATCCTTATTATTACGTATTTATATATTATATATTACATACGTGTTAATTCGGACGGATCAAAACCTGTTTCACGGTTTAGAGAACGAAAATCCTCATGCTCATATTAATAGTTTCAAAAGGATTACCTCGACTTTACGATTTAAGAATGTACCAAACGATGTGATTAAGCTAATGATGTTTCCATATTCACTCGAGGGGGCTGCTAAAACTTGGTAGGAGAAAGAACCACCAAATTCGATCTTGACTTGGGAGGATCTCGTAACCAGATTTGTGAATCAATTTTTCCCTCCTTCAAAAACCACTCAGTTAAAGAATAAAATCTTTCAATTTACCCAAAAATTTGATGAGTCTTTTAGTGAAGCATGGGAACGATTTAAGGAAATGCTTAGAGCTTGTCCCCACCATGGATTTACAGAGTTAACCCAGATAGATACTTTCTATAATGGTTTAAACGACAACGATCAAGACTCCTTAAATGTCGCGGCGGGTGGAAATCTTTTGAGTAAGACGACTAGAGAAGCTTTGAATATAATTGAGAATAAATCAAAAGTGCATTATTCACGAAACAAACCAAATGCTTCTAGGATGAATACGACTTCTAAGGAAAATGTTAGTAAGACGGATGAGAGAATTGATAAGCTTGCAGATCAACTTTCGACCTTAGTCGAGATTGTTTCTAAGAAAGTTGTCACACCCGCTCCGGTTAAAGCGGTTGAGGAAACTTGTGTTACTTGTGGTGGTGTCCATTCTTGGAATAATTGTCCGAATACCGATAACAATCAAGCTAGTGTTTGTGCGACTACGGGTACTTACAATCAAGTTAACCCTCCGAACTGTGTTAGTAATCAAATGGCACCACCCGGTTTTGCTCCGGTGCAAAACAATGGTCTAAATTGGTTTAATCAAAATCAAGGTTAAGGGAATAATTTTAATCGGGGAAATAATTTTTATGGTAATCAAGGTTTTCAAGCTCAAAATAATCATGTTCTGAATTTTCAAAATCAAGGATTTCAAAACCAACCTTTTTAAGTGCCTAATAATCAAGTTCAACAAGAGTTTTCAAATGATTTTTTGAGTTACAAGAGAAATAACGATCAAATGTTGAGAAACATGCAAAATCAAATCAACTCGTTGAAAGGAGACCTTAAGAATGAAATTTAAAACACGATAAAATCTCAACATGGTGTCATGATGAATCAACAAACTACCTTTCAAAATAATTTGCAAAACATGATAGGTGGATTGTTTCAAAACCATGCCTCAACTTCGGGTACTCTTCCGAGTAATACCATTCCAACCCCGAAGGGTGAGATGAAAGCGATCACTACTCGAAGTGGTGTTGCTTATGAGGGACCCTCGATTCCTACTAATCATTCTTCTAAAAAGGTAGTGGAACAAGAAACCGAGGAAACAACGGATAAGGAGCAATCTAATTTCCAAGGAAGTACCGCTCAAATCCCACCTCCGGTTATCCCCATTCCGGAACCCGATGTTCCAAAGACTGCCTAAAACCACTCCCATTCCGGAACCCGATGTTCCGAAGAGTTTACCTAAGCCAAATATTCCATATCCTTCTCGACTTAACCAGGAAAAATTTCGTGAAAAAGCTTCGTATCAAAAAGAGAAGATTTTTCAAATGTTTCAAGATTTGCGTTTTGACATAAGTTTCGCGGATGCTTTGTTTTTTATGCCAAGATTTGCTCCTACGATTAGGAATTTGCTCATGAATAAGGAAAAGTTGCATGAATTAGCTAAGATACCGTTGAACGAGAATTGCTTGGCGATGCTCCTCAAAAAGCTTCCCGAAAAGCTTGGAGATCCCGGCAAGTTTCTTATTCCATGACTTTCCCGGATAATGCAACAGATGCAGACATAACAAATGTAATTACGTTTACTAAGCCAAGACACTGAACTACGACATATTATGAATCTACAATACTTAAATATTGCCTACATTGCCCGTGATGATGTTCAACCCGTAACATCCAACATCCGACATGATATACGTTACGATTCCAGTGATACTAGTCACTTCTAACGGAGGAGGTCGCGATCTCCAAATAATCTATCTACACATCATCCGGGCTCACTTTCCAGTAATTGCGACCCATTCATGATTCAGTGACGGGCTAGTGGGGTTAATCCTACTATAGGCAAAACTCACGTAATCATGATAAAATGTACACTTGCGTCCAATTTGTAAAACATGCATATGTTTCTCACCCCAAAAACTTGTAAATCAATAATTGTAAAACATGGGGCTATGAACTCACCTTGAGTGAGTAAACTGATAATAAAATATCCCAAGTAAAAACGCGTCACGCTAACGCCCGAATGCAACCTAGTTAATATAGGTCGAATCAGTATTCAAGTACGTTGTCTAACAACAACCATATATAATCCTATATAGTTATCATCGTACTATCGTTCGGGCTATCATAATTTAAGAGGTCATGACATGACGTACAAGTATTTAGGACACTTTAATTAAATCGTAAATCCAATACTCGTCAATACGCCATCCGAGAGAAGCCTCATTGATGAATTCCTAGTAATAAAGCACTTTGATAACAAATAACATATATATATATATAAAAAATAAATAATATATATATATATATATATAATATATATAGCTATATCACTATCTATTTCGTTTAAGTAAATCGTAATTATAAAGTAAAAAATTTTATAATTATCCTTTAGATAAAAAATGACATAACTTACGTTAGTCCCGTTTCTCGCGTTACTTACGCCCATGCTTCCGTATTAAGACGGTGATCATAAAATCATATTTTTTAGGTTTTTGAGATTCTTGAATTTAATAGTGTTTTTACTGTTCATAAACAGCTATATAATCGTTTTTTTAAAAATTTTAATATCAACATAAAACCAGTTTTGTCGTATCTTATTCGTTATGCTCCTTTTATTAGCGATTCTTTCGAACACGTTCTTGGAATTGGAAAGTTTATCATTTAATGATGTTTATAAAGTATAATTTCTGCATGAATAGTAACATTTTATAAAATATGTTTTGAAATTATTTAGCGTCGTAAACTCATAACTATCGTATCTTCTTTGTTATAAAGCAGATATTTCAGTTTCTTAACATTTTGAATCCTCATGAGATGTACTACTTATAAAACTTAATAAGCTGTTTCCCAAAGTCGAAACCAAACCTAAAAGTTTGAGGTTTTGTGATTTTAGATAATTTTAAGTTGATTTTTGGTACCATTAAGCTTCAACATACCTTATTAACAATACTTCACAACATTATATCTTATGTTTACATAAATAAAGTCCCATTAGATCAGACGTTACTCAATGTGTTCAAGATAACAAGTTAACTACCATTTTCACTTGTAACTCATGAAGTTACATAAAAAACCCTAATTTTTTACATATACATGTTTATACTTAAACAACATTGTAAAACACTTATAGACAATCCCTTTTAACACATATTAGCATCCAATGTTACATGTAAATAGGTTCATAAAACATTAATACTAAGTAAATATCCATTTTACTATTCAAAAGTACCCTAAAAATGGTGATTTACTAAATATCAACATAAGAACACATAAAATCTTAGTTATGAAATGATTAAGCCTTATATATAACCTTGTGTGGATGAGTAGAGAAAAGAAAACCAATCACACCCTTGTGATTTAAACTCTTGGTTTGAAAATATAGGATGAAAACCCTAATTTTCCCAAGAAACCCTTTTCTTCCTTTTCTTGATTCCTTCCTTGCAAATGGTTAACCAAGCCTTGAATCCTTCTTAGAATACCTTAAATATGATGTGTGTATGCTTGTATAATGATAGAAAATCAAGCTATGGATTTGGTTTTGTTAAGGTTTTGAGTTGTGGGTTGCTTAAGAGACAAAGGAGGAGTTTTGTGATTTTTCTTGTAATGAAATGAAGTGTATGAGTCCCTAGCTCTCATATGCATGCATATATATACTACTTGGGGACTCATGAAGATATTTCTTATGTCTAGTTGATCATGTGAAAGGTGGCAAGGATAAGAATGCATGGAAGAAAAGCTAGAGCTTATCTTGGATAAGAAAAGCTAGTCATGAGATCAAGTGGCATGCTAGATCTTTTATGAAGATATTTGTGATGGTTCTTGGTCTCATCTTGGCTTTCCTAGTCATTATACATGAAATTATATATGTGTATAAGTTAGGATATGCTTTTAGTCTTTTATATAATGTATACTTGCATTATATGAAGTATAATGTAGTATAGACTTAGAAAAATGTATAACTTGTACATTGTAGGGTTTGATTTGAATTCTTTCATGAAGAATATGTATAATGTGAAAAAGCCTGAAGTTTAAATGAAACTTTAAGTATTGGGTATAAAATTTGGGTATTTGATGAAGCGTAGATAAGTTAACGTGCTTCCGGGAAGGCTTAAACGTATTTTATCGCGAAACGTAAACACTTAACGTAACCAATAAAAATAAAATGTGCAATGATAATAATTATCCTCTAAAAGTCATATCATATAACACTTGCTTGAATGTAAACGATTTAATTGGTTTAAAATGCCCCGTTTACATTGAAATGATCATTTTAGTTTTACTCATTAGCTTAACTATTATACGATTTAAAAGCAAAAACGCTTAAAACCCAAAAATAAATTGTGGATTACATAATGGTCCGTACAATGACCTAAAATACTAGGTTTATAGTCTTTCTTTCCCACCGTTAAACGAGCCTTGTCCTTAAGGCTTATCATACGGCACTTGACGACGATGCAGTCTTGGTGAAGAGGTGTCGATATTTCTTCCTGAATTGATCTTTACGTTCCCATGTAAACTCAGGGCCTCGCTTAGAGTTCCATCGAACCTTGACAATTGGGACTCCTGCTTCGTCTCAATAGTTTACTTCCGTCCAGTGATTTCTAACAGGCTCTTTCAACAAAAATGAAGCTTGTCCATCCACTTAGATCCTTCATGGAACGCTAATGGATCGTCAGAAAACATTTCTTCAAGTTGGATACATGAAACGTATGAGGACCCTCTCAGCTTCTTGAGGAAAGCTCAACTTGTAACCATGGCTCGCAACCTTTTTTCAACCCCTCGAAAGAGGTCCGACATATCTGGGTTATTAACTTCCCAACGTTACCAAAACGTACACCCCTTTCCAAGGCGAAACCTTAAGCATAACTTATCTCCAACTTAAACTCTAATCGTTTACCTATAAATCATGCGTAGCTTTTTTGTCGATCACGAGCGTTTGAATCCTTTGTTTAATCTGGATGGATCTCTCCGTTTTTTCTTGCACTAATTCAGGACCATGATTTGAACTGTGTCTAAACCTCTGGCCCAACACACTGGTGAACGACACTTTTTAACATAAATTGCTTCAAACTGTGCACCATAATGCTAGCATGATAACTGTTATTTATGAAAAACTCGACTATGCAAATGTTTAACCCAACCCTTTCCAAGTCCGATTACGCAAGCACATAGCATTTCCTCGAGAGTTTGGGATGGTTCTGGTAAGCCCTCGCTTCTCTTGTTCGTCGTTTTACGCATTATCACTGCAGTACTCTATCAACACTCCAAACCTGTACCTAAAAGCCTTCTGAAGTTACTTCCAGAATTTGATGTGAACCGAGGGTCACGATCACAGATAATATGAAACAGGTATTTCAAATCATGCTTCGTGACTCACCTCCTGTAGGTACATTCTTGCCCAGTATTATCCAAAGGATCCATTTCCCCTCATTGGCATAAAAATGGCATACTTTGTAAGTCGGTCAACTATCACTCCAAATAGTGTCATAACCTTGTGACGACTTAGGAAGCTTCGTGACAAAATCCATCGTGATTTTGTCCCAGCTTCCATTGAGGTATCTTGGTTGCACTAACAACCCATGGTCTCTGGAATGTTCGGGCCTGACCTTAGATCAGGTCAACATGTTTGCTAACAAGGTGGCCGATGTGGCTTTAATATTGGGCCACCAGTAATAGTTTCTTTATATCCTGGTACACATCTTGTCCAGAACCCGGATGAATAGATGTAATTTTAGACTTGTGGGACTCTTAAAGATTGATAGAAGAAGGTTGTGGGGTGACCCACCACCCCACCACACCCTCTACGCCCCACCGCCCCCACCCCCCAACGGCCAGACTTCCTCCGCCCCCCGCCCCCACCCCACCCCGCCCACAACTCCCGCCCACAACCCCCCACACACGACTCACACCATCCCCCCCCCCACCACACACCCACCCACCGCGACATGATCACTAGTCCTTAAGTCGCCATACACATGGAAACCCCTACCATTTAAGCACAAACCGTATCCATCCGCACGTGGCTCCACAACTTTACCGTTCTAAGTTTCTCCTGGATCTTTTGAATTTTCTCAACCAAATACCCCCAACATCCCTCCTCCTTATGCTTCTCCTCCCCGGCTTTTGCTTTTTTCATTCGAGCTTTCACAGATTCGTTGTAGGAAGATCCAAGCAATATCTCGACTAACGCCCGAACACTAGTCGGTCTCTCGTCCTTCCTGATCAGCATCAGCAACAACATTCCTTGCCTGGGTGAATAACGCTCGCAATCCATAATCAACTCAGCAATTCCACACAGCGACGTTGCTTCTCATATTTAAGTTCCTTCTTATCGAATCTATATGTTATAACTTTTGTGATCAGTAAATATTGTCACGTTAACGGCTGGTTTCGTACAATTAGTAGCCCACTACCAAATCTTTAGAGCAAACACCACTGCCTCCCCCCACCAAGTGTCTAAATATTGGGAGGCGGTATAGTTCTTTTCAATGATTTTGTTAACTGGCGGATGCTTAAATGAAAACACCTTTTCTCTTTTCGCATCCGAGACACAGCGCCCTAGTACATTCTTTGTGGAAGCATCGAAGTAGGGCGATGAAAGCTTACGCGTCCCGCAGGTATGGGCCAGGTGTAATGAACTGTGGATCATGCAGATTCTGCTATCGCAGCAGGTTCGAAAAAGAAAGCTTCTTGTTTTTCCGCGCCACAAATCAAAACTGATGAACTTACGGTTCTAGTTTGGCTCATGTGTCTGCGATCATTTCGGAAACACACCTTTGATGAATCTCTACTAATAGCCGCAAGGCCCAAAAAATTGGCGAATCCCTACGGTGCTTTAGGAGACCGCCAAATCTTTGATTTGGTTGTAATCTTGGAAGGGTCCACGGCTGAACTACCTCGACACAGTCAAATCATGTGAAACGAACGGACATTCGAGAGAATGTGAATAACTGAATTAATTACGGCAACTTGGAAGGTAGTTGGATTCTATATATAATTCTGTAGACAATTCTTCATATATGTTTACTGAAGATGGTGTGATTATTGTAGATTAGTTATTTTGGTGTACATATAATTGTAATTAGTTGATGACAAAGTAATTCATTGATGATGTCAAGTTAAAGGTTTTATATTATTATAAAAAAAGTTACACTTTGGGAATGATAAAGGAACAGGGGATGGAGAATTAATTTTGATTGTAGGGGTTGTATTTAGTGTAAGTTACACAGGTGGAATGTTACAAGGATTGGGTTTGGATGAGTAATTTAGAGAAAAGGGGGGTTTACAAGGAATTATTTGTAGTTAGTTGTGCTTTATATAGTAAATGGGTGATGATGATAGGTAGATTTGGTAACTAAGTAATAAGGGGTGGGACGGTATGTGAAGTGAGAGATCTAGGGTCGTGGGGCAGGGTCAATACATTGAAGGTTATTGAGTGGATATAAAGTTATGTAAAACAGATTAGAGATGGGTCACACATATGTTAAGGGTGAGAAAATCAGGGGTGGTAGGGGGAGGTTGTCAGAAGGGGTAGGATCTTGGGAGCTGTGGTGTACACACAAACCAAATAATGTTGGACACGGAGATTTAGGTTAGGTGAGTAATTGAGTTAGAGAGGGTGAAAGAGAGTAATGGGGCTCGATACAATACTGGGTAATTTATAGATACTGACAGTTTATAGTATGGACAGTGTGGCGGTGGCATTAAAAGGATTGGAAGATGTTTTTAGTGAGTTTTGAGGTTATTAGGATAATGAGTGTTTGGAGGTGAAAATGGGGTATGTGTAGGGGAGGGGGGGGGAGGGTTTTGGGAGTTGTTTAGGGTATTAAGAGAGGGATTGGTAGAGTTGAATGTAAAAGTGTGTGGTGGTTGAGGGTAAAGGGGTTATTTGGAGGATGAAGATAAGGTTAGTTGTTTTTGTTGGATAATTTTGGTTATAGTTAGTTAGGTGATGAAGATATTATTGTTAGGGTATTGGGTTAGTGGAATCAAATTAATGTAATAGGTTTTATGATTTTAGATAAGTGTTAGTTAGGATGGTTGGATATGGTGTTTGGTGGTTGTATGTTTGGGTGTTAGTTATTAATAGTTGTTGTGTGTTTTTAAATATTCTAGAAAGGAGGATTGTGTTAGTATTTTGTATATTGTGATTTTGATGTTTGGTGGGAATGTTTTCACTATCAATAGACTTTCCTTATAACATGTTATATCAACCACAAAACTTGTAATGATATTTTTCTAAAATACTCATGTTAATGAATTAAATAACCTGGTCAAACTTAGCCAAAATTTTTGTATATTAAGAAGTGTCAAAACATTGAATTTTGCTGAATAAAATTTTCAACGCCATGTTTAAAAACGGATTTGTTAAATCCTAAATATGTTCCTGATCACACAATAGGTTAACAAAAATCGAATCCCGGGACGGGATTCCTTTAAGGGGTAGGTACTGTCACAACCCGCAATTTTCGATATTTTAAATTTCTATTTTACCCTTTGACTTTTTGGTTCCGACTTGACTTTTGACTTTTTGACCTTTTACGGTCACATAAAAACGATTACCGCGTAGCCGGTAAAATTTTTAAAACGTTTTTAAATAATAAATCAAAATTTCGATTATTATCGCTCATTTGCCCATTTATTTTTCTAACTTATTTGACTTAAAAACGAGAAGATATATTTTATTCTTGAATTGATTTATCAAAAACGACCCGCTGAATTACGTTTTCGTTATTCAGACACTAAAGCAATTTGATGTAAAACGACATTCCAGACAACTTTTTAGTTTTGCCCGAGACGCGAAACCAAGCCAGAAAATGACTAAGATACTCTTACAAAATTTTGAACACAACTCGTATCGACCCAAAAATAATTAAATCTATATTTAATTATCACTTTTATTAAATAAAAATATTTAATAAATTATTTAATATTTTATTCAAAAGTGTTTATTTAAAAACGCGAATGTTCAAAATAGAGTTTCATTTTTATAGACAAAGTTACCCGCGGCACCCAATGGTACCAAATAAATAATAATGATTTTTAAAATAAGTTTTATAAAAAAACATTTATAAAATAAGTCTTGTAAATACTCATTTTGAAGGAAAAATCATTTGGAAAACAATGGCGTAAGTTTCGTGTTTTGAATCGTTTGTTAGCTACCCTAAACTAGTCCCGAATCATTATTTACCAAAAATTTCGTTTTCGGTCCCTGTGTTAATATTTACACAAATAACCCCTAATTATTTTGGACTTGCCAAATAGAGTTACAACTTTTTTTTATATATAAGAAAATATACTAGAGATTCATTTCATTAATATAAAACCCTACACACTTCCTTCTCCTCCCTCTCTAACACTTCCGGCGCCGCCCCGGCATACCCGACCGGATTCCGGCCACTCTACCACCGGCCGTCGCAACCCACCTCACGACCACCTTCATCATCACGCCATCAACACCACCACCCTCATCACCAACATCACCCCGTCACCATCTCACCACCATCTTCATCGCTGCTCCACCACGACCATCATAACACCACCCTCGACACCCTCACCAACATCATCATCACAGAACCACGATGGCTGCCGTCATCCCCATTGCCACAGCCGACCACCACACTCTACGCCACACCATCTCAGCCACCTCGTCACCACTGCCATCGTCATCACCTCCCACCCGACGCCACGCACCTCCAAGCAACAGCCACCATCCCCTTCATTTTTATACAAAACTAATTAAAAGTTTGGTGTTATTGTTTTATTTATTTTCTTTCTTTCTTTTCATTTTTTTTGGGTGTCATGATTTGGGTTGGTCTAAATGACGATATAGGGATGTTTGTTTTTCATGTAAACACGCCCATAAGGGTGTGTTTGGTTGTTGCGTTTCTTTTTTTTTTACAACCCGAAAGGGGTGTTTGTCGATGCGTTGTAACAGCCCCAAATAGGGGTGTTTGTTGTGCAAATCCTGACTGCATATGGGGCGTTTGTTTAGCTGGACTAGCAGGCTCTAAACAGGGGCGTTTGGTTCGCTGCACAGCGGCCTAACGGGGGCGTTTGGTTCGGCAGTTAAACACCCACATAAAGGAGTGTTTGGTTTTGGTACAGCAGCCCCTAAAGGGTGTGTGTTTATGCATTTAGTTTAGCACCAGTTAGGGTGCGTTTGGTTCAGCCGTAAAGGCGTGTTTGGTTTGGCGTTTTATAACACATAAGGATGCGTTTGGTTAGTTGGTTAATAGTTAATAAGGGTGCGTTTGGTTATACTTGTCTTTTTAAATGTTTGTTTGATTTTGTTTAGATTTAATTGGAACATGTGGGTAATTTGCAACACGGATTAATTAAAAATTAGAAACGTCGAGTTTTGTGAAAAATGGAAACGTCATATAAACGACTAGGTCATGCCGAAAATTTATAAAATTTATATACTTAATATTAATCGTTTAACACTTTTATTTTAGAAACCCGATAAAATGACAAAGTTATATAGTTTTTAAAATTATTAAAGTGTTACTTTACAATAAACCGGTAAATAAACAAAAACTATACTTTATAAACAAGATAACTAGTTTAGTTAAAACGCGTAACGAAATACTAAATTATAAAATATTATTTTATAATTCCCAACTATAACTTTTGTAAAGTCTTTAAAACATCATTTATCTAACTCGTGACTTTAAAACGTGTATTTACTGTTACGCAATAACTTTTTACTAATTTAATTGGTGACTTTTGAAAACGCGTCGAATTATATTATTACCATTATTTTTAACCACGTTTCTTATATAATACTTGTAAAGTATTATATACTACGACTTTTCCTTTTGAATGTTTGTCTTCATTATATAATTCGCCATATGAATTATATAATTGTTTCTTTTTCATATGTAATATATACGGAATATATTACATACTTTGCGTGTGTTTTTTTTTTATTATTTATTTTATTTAACCAACCACCAAACTCATCCAACCTGAAATCCAAATCCCTTATCAACTAGTCGCATTGATGTACTCATCCATCGGTAAACCCAAATTCATCATCCTAAACTAGTGGGTTTTAGCCGTAAAGTTAAGCTGCATCTTCTTGGTCGAGCCATTCTGTTCTTCATTCGTGCCGTGCTTATTATTTGCATTTCTGCTAGTTGCTCTGCAACATCAAGGTGAGTTCATAGTCTCGCATTTCAATCTTTTCAATGTTTTATAAACCCGCGAGGGGAATACATGCTCGTTTACAAACTTGTATATTTTACTACAGTACAATTACCTTTCAATACTTTGTGAGTTCATAGCCCCACATTTTACTCGTTTTGAATAAATGTTTTATTATCTTTTGGGGTGAGAAACATGCTCGTTACAAACTTGTTTACGTTACCGAATTTCCAACTCGTTTACACACAAATTACAAACTTGGTTACTTGATTGATATCACACTCTTTCTACTTATGGGATTAAGTACTTAAAGTTGTTATGAATAAAATGGTTATTTTTTCATTGGAACTAAGTGTTTCAGTTACCATTATCCCATTTACGTGGTTGCCTAAGTAGCCTTACATACCAACTTTCTGCCAACATTTTCATGAATGTTAATTTCTCGACCAGGAGGACCGGTTCGAGGGGAATGAGCGCGACATGTGAATTGATAGATCTATTGGGACTAATTATCCCTATCCGCTTTGGTTCCACTTAACGAAGAAAAAAGGATATATGTCTGTCGATTATACTTTTTGGTGGTCTTTGGTTTGGGACACCAGCTTAGGGCAGGAATACTTTGCAACAGGATGTAACATGCCCTGTTGACTTAATTAGCTTCGGTGTCATGAGCTTAGCGCAACAGTATACCCTTTTCATGCGATATTGTATTCGTTATAATAGTCGCATGTGCTTTGTCGTGAGTTATATATTCCTATAATGTCATGTGCGCACTGTAAAAATCTTTCGTGGTCGCAACCACTACTGTGTTTGATCGTTTTGATTTATTAAATGTTATTTGTAAATACATTGATGTGGATGTATTCACTAAACGTTTTGGTCCTCATAAATGTTTTTACTTTAATCCTATGAATTACTCAACTTTATGTGACCGTTTTAGGGATGTTTTTCTCAAGTGATTAGCTGTGGACTTCTTAACGTGCTATGTGGAGTATACGTGCAATATGATACTCTTTCAAGACTTATCAAAATATCATACTCGTTGTCTTTTGAAAACCAAATTATGCTTCCGCTACATTTTACTTACGCTTCTGCAAATGTTTAATTTCTTTTAAATATTGTAAAACTTATTTATTTTTAAATAATGCAACGAGTTATGATTTTCAAAACGTCCATTAGTGGTCGTTCTCTTGTGCCTTGTGTTCGGATTATGATGACGTCACGCCCTCGGACACGTATTCCGTCCAGGCCCCGTCTGGGGGTGTGACACGTTCCCGGTGATAGCTAGTCACCCGAACGGGGAGGTCGTTTCCCAAATAGATCTATTAAATAACATTCGCGCTCACATAATGTAATTACCAACTACATCTATGCAATTGACAGTTCATGATAATGGGTTTAACTTGGGTTATCGCTACTTAGGCAAACATGTAATCAATGTAAAATATCCACTTGCGTCCAATTTGTAAAACAAAGCATGTTTCCACCCTAAATAAATAGTAAATCAGTAAAATTGTAAAAAGTGTGGGGCTATGAACTCACATCAGTGAGTGGTCTGATACTAAAATTCCCAAGTAAAAACGCGTTCACGCTAAACGCTAAATTTTGGCCAACCTAGTTAATATAGGTCGAATCAGTATTCAAGTACGTTGTCTAACAACAACTGCATATAATCCTATATAGTTATCATCGTACTATCGTTCGGGCTATCATAATTTAAGAGGTCATGACATGACGTACGAGGAGTTAGGACACTTTAAATCGTAAATCCAACAACTCGTCAATACGCCATCCGAAGAGGCCTCATTATGAAACTCCCTAGTATTATAGCACTTCGATAACTAAAAACAACAGAATCTATTTATAGCTATATCACCAATTATTTGTTTAAGTGAAATGGTAATTATAAAGTAAAAAAGTTTACTTTAATAATTATCTATACTATAAATGACATAAAAATGACATAACTTTGTCGTTTTAAGCCCGTTTCTCGCGTTTCTTACGCCCACGCTTTCGTATTAAGACGAGTGATCATAAAATCACATTTTTAGGTTTTTGAGATTCTGTGATGAATAGTGTTTTTACTGTTCATAACAGCTATATAATCGTTTTTATACTTTTAATTAACGTAAAACCCGTTTTTGTCGTATCTTATTCGTTATAGCTCCGTTTTTAGCGATTCTTTCGAACACGTTCTCGTAATTGAAAGTTTTATCATATTATTGATGTTTACAAAGTATAAGTTTCTGCCATGAATAGTAACTTTTTATAAAATTTGTTTTATAAAGTATTTAGCGTCGTAAACTCGTAACTAGCGTATCTTCTTCGTTATAAATCGGATTTTCGAGTTTCTTATCATTTTGGAATCCTCATGAGATGTACTATATTTATAAAACATAAAAGGGCTGTTAAGAAATTCGGACCAAAACAGAAGGTTTGAGGTTTTGTGATTTAGACATGTTTTAAGCTTGATTTTAGTACCATTTAGCTTCAACACCTTATTACAACTACTTCACAACATTTCTATCTTATGTTTTACATATATAAAATCCATTAGGTCATACTTTGCTCAAGAATATCCAAGATAACAAGTTTAACATGTTATTTACATCATTTTCATTTGCAACTTATTAAGTAAATCATTAAAACCCTAATTTGCACTTATACATGTTAATACTTAACCAACATGTTAAAACACTTATACATTCCTTTTAACATAATATTATCATCCATATGACATGTAAATAAGTGTACAAAACAATGATCATAAGTAAAAATTCATTTTACATATTCAAAAGTACCCTAAATGGTGATTTAGCTAAATATAACATATGAACACATAAAATCTTAGTTATGAAATGATTAAGCCTTATATATAACCTTGCTTGGATGAGTAGAGAAGAGAATAACAATCACACCCTTGTGATTAACACTCTTGGCTTGAAAATATAGGATGAAAACCCTAAATTTCCCAAGAAACCCTTATCTTGTAATATCTTGTTAAAACCCTTTCAAAGCTTAACCAACCCTTCAATTCTTCTTAGAATACCTTAAGTATGATATGTAAACACTAATATGGTGAAAGAAAATCAAGTTATGGATTGAGTATGGTTGTGGTTTGATGCCGTGGGTTTAAGAGAGGAGGAAGAGAGATTGTTTGCTTTTTATTTTGCTAAGGAAAGGAAGTGTGAGCCTTCTATGTACATGCATGTGTATATATACTATTAATAGAAGATATTTGTGTGCCTAGTTGATTATATGAAAGGTGGCAAGGATAAGAATGCTTGGAAGAAAAGCTAGAGCTTATCTTGGATAAGAAAAGCTAGTCATGAGATCAAGTGGCATGCTAGATCTTTTATGAAGATATTTGTGATGGTTCTTGGTCTCATCTTGGCTTTCCTAGTCATTATACACGAAATTATATATGTGTATAAGTTAGGATATGCTTTTAGTCTTTTATATAATGTATACTTGCATTATATGAAGTATAATGTAGTATAGACTTAGAAAAATGTATAACTTGTACATTGTAGGGTTTGGTTTGAATTATTTCATGAATAATATGTATAATGTGATAAATAATTGAAGTTTTTAAATAAACTTTAAGTATTGGGTACAAATTTTGGGTATTGGATGAAGCGTAGATAAGTTAACGTTCTTCTAGGAAGGCTTAAACGTACTTTATCACGAATCGTGAACACTTAACGTAACCAATAAAAATAACATGTGCAATGTTAATAATTATCCTCTAATTAATCATATAACACTTGCTTGATGTAAACATTTAATTGTTTAATGCCCATTTATATTGAATGATCATTTTTAGTTTACGCGATTTAACTTAACGTTTATGGTTTTAGAGCAAACGCGTAATACCCTAAAAATAAATTGTGCATTACATAATGGCATACAATGACCTAAAACACGAGGTGTTATATTCTTCCCCCGTTAAATGAGCCTTGTCCGCAAGTCTTATGACACGACACTTGATGACGATGCTGTCTTGGTGAAGAGGTGCGGATATTTCTTCCTGAATTGATCTTCACGTTCCCATGTAAACTCAGGGCCCCGCCTAGAGTTCCATCGAACCTTGACAATTGGGACACGGCTTCGACTCAATTGCTTGACTTCGCGATCCATGACTTCCACAGGCTCTTCAACAAAATGAAGCTTGTCATCCACTTGGAGTCCTTCCAACGGAACGACTAAGGGATCGTCAGAATAACATTTCTTTAAGTTGGATACATGAAACGTATTGTGGACCCTGCTCAGCTCTTGAGGAAGCTCAAGCTTGTAAGCAACAGCTCCAACCTTTTTCAACACTTTGAAAGGTCCGACATATCTGAGGTTTAACTTCCCCCGTTTGCTAAAACGTACGACCCCTTTTGTTAGCCTTAAAATATTGAGTCGAACAAGGAAGTTTGTTCATTATATTAGGTCTCGGTATTTTAATTAATTATATGTTGTAATAGGCTAAAAAGGGTAAACGGGCTCATATATTGTAAGCTAATCGGTCACGTGTATCGGGCGAAAGCCCAATTAATCCCGAGCCCAGCCCATAGAAAGCCCATAGGCATGCAAGCCTCATGGTCTAGTATAAATACCCCTCTCTAAGGATGGAGAGGGTGTTGATTCATTTGTAATTTTTTCCATTTTGCAAGTTAATCATCCAACTCTCATTTTTCTCTCTACATTTCTCACTCTAACTTCTCTCTAAATTTCTTTCATATCTTCTCATCTTTATTTCTTGTTTCAATAATGTAGTGAAAGTGATATTTGGTTCCGACATTTGGTATCACTCGCCACGGGTGGGTTTAGTGTTTTTGTTGTGGTAACTTATTTTGAGCTTATAGGATTCGGCTTATTTCTTTTGTTTGGAGAGTTTCGTTTTTTGGCGTATTCTCTTATTCATTTTTTTATTATTGTCTCCTCATTTCAAACATTGCTCAACATTAATTTTGTTGTCTCTTTCACATCTTCAAGTCGTTTCTCCTTTGACTTGTCTTCGTCTTTGGTTGCGGTGATATTTGCTAAGAATACGTGATCATCTTCGTTAATACTCTTAGCTTAGTACACGAGATGATGTTTAATCGGGTCCCGTGTTTATTGCTGCTTCTGTCACCACGAACGATTAAAATTTCGTCTCCAAAAGGAATACGAATGATCTTTTCCGCACAGACAATAACGGCATGGTTACTTTCCCAACCAATCCATACCAATTATCACGTCGAAACTACCTAGTTCTACGGGCATTAGGTTCTGTTGAAGGTTATGATTTAAGAGGTTTAATGTTACAAACCCGGATAATAGTGATTAATCAAACTAATCGCCGTCGCTAGTTCGACTTATAATTCGATCTAATGAAGTTCGGAGATTGATAATATTCGAGAGCTATTGCTATAGTAGATACAAAATCCTATCGGCACCGGTATCAAATATAAATAGGATTGCTATTCGGGTTTGTTTAGGAGAGAAACGTTACCCGTGACGACGTTGTTGTCCGGGTTTATGCCCCTTGCATTGCCCACGGATACACCTTTGCCTGAGCCTTGGCTCATTTCCAGCCTGATACCCTGGTTGTTGTAGGTCTTCAATTTTGGGCAATCCTTCTTGAAATGCCCTTGGAGACACATTCAAAAACAAGCCCTTGATGTAGCCCCAGTGTTGACATTTGGGGGACTACTGCAGTAACGACCTCAAATGACCCCAATCGGTTGCACTTGTGGCATTTGGAGACAAGGACCTCATGGTGATAGTACATTTGGACTAGAGGTTAAGGCCCTCGTAGGTTTTTCCTATCACCATTTCCTGCGGATAGCTCTTAGTGTTTTGTCTCTTGTTTGTGTTGCTGATTCTGGTTGTTTCCTGTTTTGTAAGTGTCATCTAGACTTTCTTTTGTTGTCAGCTGACGTTCAGCCCAAGTGTTGATCTTTTTGTCCATGAGTTCATTGGCGAACTCAATGGATCCTGCATAGTTTTTGGCTAAGTCGCATCACACTGCATGGATGGGTTTTGGTGGTGGTGGGAGTCGGGCAAGCCACCGACTATTTCTCAGACTTGGTCGATTTCTTCCAGAAACATCGATCGCACATTAGTGCCAGTTCTTGGAAACGTTGGCTATAGGCTACCACATCGTTACCCTTTACCTTCAAATTCCACATTTCGAACTCCAGTTTCTTAATTTCGCCCCTTGGGCAGTATTTGTCTGTCATCATCTTTTTTCAGTGTCTCCATGGATTGCATGGGCAAGCTTCAGGAGTTAGTGTCTTAAATGGGAGGTTCACCATGTCAAGAGCATATCCTTCAGGGTACACGTATAGCAAATTTGACCTGGCATGTACTGTTACAGGTTGCTTATGCTGGTAAACTGACTTTATCTTTTCAAAACCAATGAGTGAGTTACAACAATCCTTCAGTGCCCTTGAAGTTCAAAGGTTGGCATTTTAGGAAGTCGGGGTAGGTTTAGGTGCATTCCACGAGCACTTTGCACAGGCCTTCTGCACCGTTCCTGAAAGTTATGGCTATTCATGCCATTTCTGGTTGTCTTCACGTGTGCCAGTTTGCAGCAGTAACGCTCTTGTTTAATCATTATGAATTTGGGCGTTGGTGATAGCTGTCGTGGTCTGAGTGTCTGTGTACTCGTTTTCTTTAAGTTTTGTATATTTTTACTATTAATTGTGATTTTTTACTTTCTGTTGTTATATTTTTGTTTTGTTTTTTCGTTGGTTTTTGTCTGTTTTTTTCTTTCTTTTTTATTTTTGATGTTGTATTTTTTGTTTATTTATTCTGTTGTTGTAAATTTGTTGTGTTGGTTGGTGGCTGTTTATTTTTTGGTGGAGTCTGATTTATTATGATTTTTGTGAGTTGTCATGATGTTTTCTGTGTTGTTTTTATGATGGGTGTTGCATCTGGGTTTACCTCGTGGTCTTTTTCTTTTGGCAATTTTTTTAAATCACAAGAAAACATAATACCGTTGATTTCATAAATCATAACTATTATGAAATAAACATATAACATTAATTAAAAACGAGACCAATCACCAGTGAAATGTACAACTGTTATTGAAATTACCGTGGTATAACCAAATCGACATTCATTTAATATAAATTCGATTTCATAGATAACATAATCCGTCCATTTCATATATAACTTGGAAAAACAACAGTTCGGTTATAAGATTACAAGTATCGATTACTACACTTATTTAAAGGGTTCAGACAAAGGAAATCAACTACAAAAAAAAAAAAATAATAGCCATACTAGCCGGGGATATAGCGAACACTTAGTCCGTGTACAAGGTAGGATCATACCTGAACAAAGGACCTATACTGGGTAGCTAAACAAAACAAAAGATCTATACAGTCTGCTAGCTGGGAATAACCATAATACTTAACAGGCTGCATAGCATAGCTACAACATAACCAAATCTAGGAACTCTGCTACCAGCCTCTCCTGGTGCATCAGGCTGTGCCGGACCTTTTGCGGGTCCATGCTGCCTCTGAAACTCGACCATCTGTGTCTGTAGTCCTTTCAGACCATCTGTGTCTGTAGTCCTTTCAGCAACCTCAATGTCTTAGTCAACTGAACCTGTCTCTTGTGGTCTGATGCCAATAACTCTGAAATCACCCTCTGTCTCCTGTGATCTGCTGACTGTAACTCTGAAATCAATGCACTCTGCGCCACTACCATAGTATGTAATGACATAACATATGAACGTGCATAGTCGCTAGCATCCATGGATAGTCCCCAGGCCTCATGAGCCATCTTAGCCTCTCTCTCTATCATTACTGCTAAACGACGATGAACAGGCTTATCCCTATACAACAAGTTAACTCGGCCTCTCAGTTGAGACCGGTCATCTTGTGCATCCTCTATAATACCATACATGCTAGTAGTCTCCTCCTCAACAATGGTAGCAAGATTGGTACGGTGGTCGGTGTAATCTCATCGATGGCTCCTACCAGATCATCCCATGTATCCGTAATGTCATAGTCTAACTCCCTAGACGTCGAACATCTAGGAGGGACATCAATCATATCAACAAATCCATAAAGGTCCTCCCTTGCTATGGAGTAGGGGTCGTCCCTCGCTATGGTAGGTCTATTCTACCTAGCAGCACCGGCTGCTGAACTCTCCCCGACCTCACGACTAGGGGTGGGAGAAGTAAAACGCACCCTCTTCCGAAGAGGTAAACAACTCTCAGGAATCTCAATATGCGTAAGGATATTGGGTGGTGGTGATGGTATAGGTAATGGTGGTGATGGTATCTGTGGTAATGGAGATGATAGTGGAGTAAGTGGTGATGGTGGTGGGGTGGTTAAGGCAAGAAGTTTCTCGAACTCTTCCCTAGGAGGAAGTGATATGGATGGCTCATCCCGGATAGATATCATGGCGGTCATACGGTGTACAGGTGGGACAAAGTCGGCCGGAGCTGGGTGCTCCTCCTCCTCCTCGTCCTCGTCTTCATCCTCATCATCATCATCATCCCTGTCAGCAGGGTAGTCAGGTAGATCCTCCTCGGGATCCTCCTCTGGATCAGACTCGGGAATGTATCCTGGTGACTCAGCATTAGGTGAGGTAGCAGCATGCAATAGCTGTTCCTCGGCTAGAAAGATATCATCCTCGGGTGGTATATACTCCGGGTACACCGGCTCCGGTACATAATGTAAATAAACGGGTGAGTGTGGTGCCTGCTCTGGTTCCTCCGGGCCAGGCACGTAGTCTGGTGATGGTGGTCCCTTAGGGCCAAGTATGTAGTCAGGCGACGGTGGAACCTCAGGGCCAGGTATGTAGTCAGGCGATGGTGGAACCCCATAAGCAGCCATTATGTAAGCATATGGGTCCTCTGGCATAATGGGTGGTCCATCGACTCCTGGTGAGCCAATATCTGAATCGTCCTCGACTGGAATGGATACTGATGTGTATGTAACTGTAGAATGCTCAGAATCTGACATGATAATATCTGAAATCAAAATTAGCTTATATAAGTATGCTAATATAAGGACTCTTATTGTATACATTTATATTATAACATGTATATCAATCATGAATATCAATCATGCATGCATCTAGCCTAACCGACTAATGCACAATTAGTGTATGTATGTCCCGTGAAAACCCCTTTGTATGAATGCAATGTTTGAAAATGGTTATAGTCCAGCAAAAACATTTGACCTGGTTCTCTATAACCTTGGCTCTTGATACCAATCTGTAACACCCCCAAATTGGGTCGCAGCAGAATAAGGGTCCGGGGCGTGTTACTTCTCAGATCAATAACACAAGATAATATAAGAACGACCAAAAAGTCATTTAAAACTGATACATTGGATTTAATAAAGTATGTGTTACAAAATCCCGAAGCTTTACTTGTTTACTTGTTATTATTACAAAGATTTCCAGCCCATAACAGATATACAAAATGTAATGCGACTAAATCTTTAATGTATGACTTCAAAATATAACCACCAATGTATCCTTCGCACCTCGTGCTTAATGACCTCCTGAAAAACATTGCATTTAAAAACGTCAACATAAAGTTGGTGAATTTCATAGGTTTATGTAAATGTATATGCAGGACCGCAAGACTTTCCCAGTGATAATGCAACAGATGCAGACATCACAAAATGCAATTACGTTTGCCTAAGCTCATGACACCAAAGCTCGACATAATTGAATACAATATATAAATATTGCCTACATTGCCCGTGATGATGTTCAACCCGTAACATCCAGTATCCGACATGATATACGTTCGTTTCCAGTGATAGCTAGTCACCCGAACGGGGAGGTCAATCCCAAATAGATCTATCTATAATCATTCGCGCTCACATTCTAGTAATTGACAGTTCATGATTCATGGGCATAGTGGGTTATCGCTACTTAGGCAACACGTAATCATGATAAAATGTACACTTGCGTCCAATTTGTAAAACATGCATATGTTTCTCACCCCCAAAAACTTGTAAATCAATAATTGTTAAAAACATGGGGCGATTGAACTCACCTTGCGTGAGTAAACTGATAACAATATATCCTAAGTAAAAACGTTATCACTCTAACGCCCCGAATGAACCTAGTTAATATAGGTTGGAATCAGTTTTTCAAGACGTTTATCTAACAACAACTGTATATAATCCTATATAGTTATCATCGTACTATCGTTCGGGCTATCATAATTTAAGAGGTCATGACATGACGTACGAGGAGTTAGGACACTTTAAATCGTAAATCCAACAACTCGTCAATACGCCATCCGAAGAAGCCTTATTATGAAATTCCCTAGTAATATAGCACTTCGATAACTAATAACATATATATTCTATATAGCTATATCACCATCTAATCGTTTACGTGAAATCGTATTTATAAAGTAAAAACGTTTATAATTACGCCTTTAGCAAAAATGACATAACTTTGTCGTTTTAAGCCCGTTTCTCGCGTTTCTTACGCCCACGCTTTCGTATTAAGACGAGTGATCATAAAATAAAATTTTTAGGATTTTGAGATTCTGTAATGAATAGTGTTTTACTGTTCATAACAGCTATAAAATCGTTTTTATACTTTTAATTAACGTAAAACCCGTTTTAGTCGTATCTTATTCGTTATAGCTCCGTTTTTAGCGATTCTTTCGAACACGTTCTCGTAATTGAAAGTTTTATCATATTATTGATGTTTACAAAGTATAAGTTTCTGCCATGAATAGTAACTTTTTATAAAATTTGTTTTATAAAGAGTTTATTTTAGCGTTGTAACTCGTAATAGTTATCTTCTTCGTTATTAAATCCGTTTTTTGATTTTCTTATCATTTATGGAAAATCCTATGAGACGTAAATATTTATAAAACATAATATCGGCTGCTTCCTAAATCGAACCCAAAAATAGAAAGTTTGATGTTTTGTGATTTACACATGTTTAATGCTTGATTTTTGTTCCAATAAGATTTCAACACCTTATTACAACTACTTCACAACATTTATATCTTTATGTTTTACGTATTATAAAGTCCATTTAGGATCTACTTTTAACTTCAAGTGTGTTTCAAGATAAACAGTTTTACTTAACATTTTCACTTGTAACTCATATGTTAACATTTAGAAACCCAAAATTGCTCATAACATGTATTATACTTAAACACATATTAAAACACTTATACATCCCTTTCTAACAACATATTAGGCATCCAGGTGACTTGTAAATTAAGTTCAATAAAAACATTAAGTCGTATGTAATATCCATATTTAATATTCAAAGTACCCTAATTGGTGATTTAGTAAATATAACATATGAAACACATAAAGTCTTAGTTATGAATGATTAAGCTTTCTATATAACCTTGCTTGGATGAGTAGATAATGTGATAAACCAATCACCAAACATTGTGATTAACTCTTTGGCTTGAAAATATAAGGTTGAAGACCTAATTTTTCAAGTTAACCAAATTCTCTTTTCTTGCTTCCTTGCTTGCAAATGGTTATCCAAACTGCTTGCATCCGTCTTAGAAATACCTTAAAAAATGATGTGAGTATGCTTCGATATTTTGATAGAAAATGAGAGCACTTGGATTTGGTTTATTGCTATTTTGAGTCGTGGGTGGCTTAAGAGAGAAGAGAGATTGTTTTTGGTTTTTCTAGTAATGAATTGAAGAGATGCACTCCCTTAACACTAGTGCATGCATATATATAGCAAGGTATGGAGATATTTGTGTCAAGTGGAAGTATTCAATGTGGCAAAGCTTATAGAAGAAGCTACTGCTTATCTTGATAAGATTTGGCTAGTCATTGATGAGTCATGGTTCAAGTTGCATGCTAGATCTTTTATGAAGATATTTGTGATGGTTCTTGGTCTCATCTTGGCTTTCCTAGTCATTATACACGAAATTATATATGTGTATAAGTTAGGATATGCTTTTGGTCTTTTATATAATGTATACTTGCATTATATGAAGTATAATGTAGTATAGACTTAGAAAAATGTATAACTTGTACATTGTAGGGTTTGGTTTGAATTCTTTCATGAATAATATGTATAATGTGATAAATACTTGAAGTTTTAAATAAACTTTAAGTATTGGGTACAAATTTTGGGTATTGGATGAAGCGTAGATAAGTTAACGTGCTTCCGGGAAGGCTTAAACGTACTTTATCGCGAAACGTGAACACTTAACGTAACCAATAAAAATAACATGTGCAATGTTAATAATTATCCTCTAAATAATCATATAACACTTGCTTGATGTAAACATTTAATTGTTTAATGCCCATTTATATTGAATGATCATTTTTAGTTTACGCGATTTAACTTAACGTTTACGGTTTAAGAGCAAACGCGTAAAACCCTAAAAATAAATTGTGCATTACATAATGTCGTACAATGACCTAAAACATGAGGTGTTATATTCCTACTCCTCCGCTCCTTTGTACGTTTTTCTCTTTAAAGAGCTACCGAGAAGCGAGTTGATTATTAGGTTTAAGTGTCTTATCTCATTGTCCGTTATTAAAATACATTGTGAATACATTGTTGAAAAACCAAAAAAAATATATAAAAAAAGAGAAAAAAAATTAGTATAAATTTTCTTTTTATATTTTAGTGCATGCGCACTCGTTCTCAATCTCGTAATTCTAACCGTCAACAACAACCAGTCCACCGACTCTTTTGTCTTGAACCATTTAATCTTGTGGAACCAATTGAAAATCAAGCTCCTCCCGTAGTTACGATGGCCGATAATCGTACTATGGCTCAATTGCTCGAAGCACCCACCGAGGGTTACGAGGATGCCATCGTTGTTCCCGAGATCACCGCGGACAACTTTGAGCTTAAGCATGGTTTGCTTACTCTTGTTCAAAATAAAATAAAAATTGGACATGACAAAGAAGACCCTCATGCTCACATTCGATATTTCAACAAGATCACTTCTACGTTGAAGTTCCGGAACGTTCCCGAGTACATCGGTTAAGTTATGTTTTTCCTATTTTCCCTCGAGGGTACCGCCCGGATTTGGCTTGAAAAAAAAGAATCCCCTTCGATCGATTCTTTTACATAGGATGATCTTGTTTCGAAATTCATCAACAATTCTTCCTCTTCTAAAATTACAAATTTCAAATGAAATATCACAAGTGATTTCAACAACGATTGATATGAATAGGTTTTCGAGGCATGGGACCGATTCAATTGATCTTCTTCGGGCTTGCCCACATCATGGATTTTCGGGAATTACATCAAATCTGATATTTCTATAATGCTTTGAACTCTAATGATCAAGATAGTGGTTTCCGCCGGGGTGGTAACTTTTTGGATAAAATACCTCGTGATTGCCTAAGAATCATCGAGAGCAAATCTAAAGTTTGTAATTCACGTAACAAACTGGTTGTTGCCAAAGTATGTTCGAGCTCTTCTACCCCTGGTATTTCTCCCGATGTTGCCAAACTTAAAGATATGGTGAAAGCTTTAATTCTCGATAAGAAAAACCAATCCCAAACTCTCACTCCCGTAAAAGCGGTTGAGGAAAGTTGTGTTACTTGCGGCGGTGCTCATTCTTACCGAAATTATCCCGCCATCGATGGCAGCGTTTATGTGACAAATAGTTCAAGAATATGTTTCCCAAGCCGCCGCAGCTAATTTCAACCAAGGAAATACGGTTACCGAGCCCCGATTGCTAAATCAAAATTCGACCTCCTAGTTTCCTCCCATTCACAAAAGTGTGCCAAAAACCGTTACATCAACACCGGCTGTGGAACTAAATACAACCAGGCTAAATATTACTGAAACCTAACCGATTAATTAGCCCCGGCTTCACCAAGCTTCCACCTTACCCAAGCTCCGGTTCCGCAAACATAAGGCGTCGCAAAGGAGGATTTTCAAGAACTACGGTCATAAGAAAATGATGCAGTTATGAGAAACATGCAAAATCAAAATCAAAACTTGCAAAATCAAATGACACAATTTAACGGATTTGCTTACCAAGTTCATGAATTCCAATACCGCTTCTACTTCAGGTTTAGGGACATCCCTAGTAATGTCATTACATTCCCAAAGGGTAGATTTAAAGGTTTATTACACCCGAAGCGGTGTTACTTATCAATGACCCACCGATTCCTACTTACTAACTTATTCTTCCTCCTAAAGTATAGAATGGTACGTGAACACAGTATATCCCGACGGGACAAAGGACATGGTGCCTCCTCCTAATAACGGAAGTACCAAAGACGTCCAACTCTGGTGGTCCAAGCTATTGTTACTAAATCTGAGCACGTTGTTGCTCCCCGTTAGTGCTCGATGCCTAACCCGAAACAATAATTCCATATCGTCTTGATATATGACCAAAAAAGATCCGCAAAAAGCTAACAATCAATTGAGAAATTTTACCAAAATCTTTCAGATTTGCATTTCAAAATTTCTTTGCGGAGATGCTTTAATTTCTCATGCTAAATTTACTTCGACATTTCAAGGAGTTTGATTGGAAACAAGAAAATAAGGTTGAAATGGCTAGAACTCCGTTGAATGTGGCATTCCTCTCGGCGGTTTCTCCTCAAAAGTAACCCAAAAATCTTGGAGCGACCCCCGATAAATTTCTCATACAGTGTGTCGTGATTGTCCTAGAATTTGGATTAGTGCTTAGCCTTGGCCGCTCTTGGCGCTAGCATAAATCTCATGGCCATTATCCGTGTGGAAAATGTTGTTCTCTTTCGGAGATCACTTCCTACTTGTATGGGAACTCTTGAACTTCGCGGACCGTCTCGATCTCTCAAAAAATCCGATCGGTTTTCGCCGAAGTTGTCGACGTTAAAAGTAGGATAGGTCTTAATTCCCGACCGACTTTTGTGTCGTAGACTATGATGCCGATCTCCGAGTTACCCATAATTCTAGGTCTAAAGAACGGACAGCTTTGAATTGAAGTGACGAGGAGAATTAAATCTTGTGTTGGAGAAGAAGCTCGTAACATTCAATCTTGATCAACTTTAAGTACTATCATAATTATGATGATTAATTTCGATGTCGAAACCGAATCGATCATTGAAATGGCGTGTGAGGGAGTATTCTCAAGAGTTTATCGGTTTCTCCGATTGTAGATCGCGGAGTGGGCTGGCAATCCTACTCGTATTATGGGCCCCGATCGTTTTTCTACCTCTTCTTCGACTCTCACTCCCTTCGGGGATAGTGATTTTTTTCTCGAGGAAGTAGTACGTTTCTCGCTCTTGAGTTGTCCAATTCACTCAGAAGTTGATGACTCTTATTATGACCCGGAGGGGGATATTCTTCTTCTTGAAGCATTTCTCAATGATGATCCATCATTACCCCCTCCCACTCAAGGAAATTATTTGCCTGAAATTCGAAAAGAACTTAAAGTTTGTGAAGCTAAAACTGATAAATCTTCAATTGATGAACCTCCCGAGGTCGAACTCAAGGACTTACCTCCTCATCTCGAATACGCATTTTTGGAAGGTGACAACAAGTTGCCCGTCATAATTGCTAAAGACTTGAGTGTCGAGGAAAAAGCCGCTCTCATAAAGGTTTTGAAGTCACACAAGCGAGCCATCGCTTGGAAACTCTCCGACATCAAGGGTATTAACCTGGAATTTTGTACTCACAAGATTCTTATGGAAGAGGACTACAAACCGGCGGTTCAACACCAAAGACGGGTGAATCCAAAAATCCACGATGTCATCAAAAAGGAGGTTGAAAAACTTCTTGACGCTGGATTAATTTACCCGATCTCAGATAGTCCTTGGGTAAGCCCCGTACATTGCGTACCGAAAAAGGGTGGCTTTACCGTTGTTGAAAATGATGAAAATGAGTCTATCCCGACTCGATTGGTTACGGGATGGCGCGTGTGCATTGACTACCGAAAGTTAAATGAAGCCACCCGTAAAGACCACTTTCCACTACCGTTTATGGATCAAATGCTCGAGAGATTAGCGTGAAACGAGTACTATTGTTTTCTCGATGGTTTCTCGGGTTACTTTCAAATTCCCATCGACCCTCATGATCCTTACAGAACGTTTGCCTACCGTCGCATGCCTTTTGGCTTATGCAAAGCACCGGGTACGTTCCAAAGGTGTATGATGGCTATCTTTAATGATATGATCGAAAAAACGATGGAAGTCTTCATGGATGACTTTTTGGTCTTTGGGAATTCATTCGAAAATTGCCTTTCTCGTATAGACAAGATGCTTCAAAGGTGCGAAGACACCAATCTTTGTTTGAATTGGGAAAAGAGTCATTTTATGGTTAAGGAAGGCATTGTCCTTGGCCATAAGATTTCCAAAAACGAGATTGAGGTTGACAAAGCTAAAGTCGATATGATTGCTAAGTTACCTCATCCCACCACCGTTAAGGGTGTTCGGAGTTTTCTCGGTCATGCCGGTTTCTACCGACGGTTCATTAAGGATTTTTCCAAAATTTCCTGACCGATGACTCATCTCCTTGATCAAAATACTTCGTTCATCTTCTCCAATGAATGTATTCAAGCTTTTGAAACGTTAAAGAAAAAACTTACCGAAGCTCCAATCTTGATTGCCCCAGACTGGGACCTACCCTTTGAGCTTATGTGCGATGCAAGAGACTTTTCCATAGGTGCAGTCTTGGGGCAACGTCATTAAAAACACTTTAGGCCTATACACTATGCTAGTAAAAACAATGAACGAGGCGGAATCGCATTACACCACAACGGAGAAAGAAATATTAGCCATAGTGTATGCCTTTGAAAAATTCCAATCTTACCTCATCTTAAACAAAAGCATAGTGTATACGGATCAATCTACCCTAAAAATATCTCTTTGCTAAAAAAGATTCCAAGGCGAGATTGCTCTGGTGGGTTCTCCTCCTTCAAGAGTTCGATTTCTTCAAAGTGCAGTGTACGACACAAGAGCCGGAGATCTTTTGCGGCCGTCATCTATTCCCGATTAAAAATCCGTAAAAAAATGTCTCAACCCAAAAAGGTAAAAAATACATTTCCACTCGAATACTTAATAGTTGACTTTCAGTGGTGCTAAGTACTCAAAACCTGTTTTGCCGATTAAGGCAAATACCACGCGGGAGAATTTATTGTTAAGGAAATCTCGTCCCAGCAAAAGAACAAGTTTTACAGGATATTTAAACATTACTTTGTGTACGACCCCTATCTTGGGTTACAAATATGTCTGGAATCACAGTGATCTGGCAGTTGTGGTTGCGGCAAGACGCTGTTTGCCTCCTCACAGCTAGCATAGGGACCTAACGGTGACATTACAGTGCAACTAACACCGCCAAAAAAAGGTTTTAACTCCAGATTAATATAGGCCCAACGATAAATCGAGAGCCATGACTTGTCACCACCCGGATGTGAACACATGTCAGCGTCAAGGAAAACTTTCGCCATCAATGATGAAATGCCTCAAAATATCTCATTCAGATTGCGAAACATATGACTGTGTTTGGCATTTAGTACGATTTCCGATGTGCATGCACATTCCCAGACATTGCAAGGGAAACAAAAAAACACGAGGCAGACAGACAAGTAGTCAAAATGGTTAAAGCTAAAACGCACCCCACTAATGACGCCCGAGTTTGTTTTTATAAAATTTGCTATAAATCTCTCTTCGCCCGATTCTGCCCCTCTGCTATCGATAAGTTGGATCCTGAAGCCATTTTTTTACAGTGATAATGATTGTATGAATACCATGTTCAGCTAAGCTTTTCTTATTAATTATCATTATGATTCATTTATCTCTTGTTAATATTGGATATCTGTTTGGTTATATTATTTTGATCATAAGAATGCCAAATATGATGCTCTCTTACCATGGCCCGTGGGACAAAGTCTCGGTTACTATGACCTGTAGGACTGGGCTTTTGCGAGATAAGTTAGGATTTGATGACCCTTCGATCCTGACTTTCCCAATTAGTAGAATCATTGAATCATTATGTTAATTAAGAAGTAATTAGGACCGCATCTTCTTCTCTTCAATCATACTTAGTTCATTTCTTTAAAGTTTTCATTCTCTTACAAATCAGTTATTCTAAACAGCTTTTAAACGTGACAACCAATTTAAACTCAGATTTGTAACCGCCCTTTAGCTCTTAGGACGACCTCGAATTTACCAAAACTACACTACTCACGATCGGGTTCTCTACCCGTTAGTGCGTTTGTAAGGTGAAACGAGTTTTATAAATTTAAAACTTGGCTTATAATTATTTAAAACAATTGACGCATCAAGTTTTTGGTGCCGCTGTCGGGGAGCAAATTAGGTTTTAAATTTAAGTTTTGTATGTGTTTCCTTGTAATCGCATAATCTACTGTTATCTCTTGTTTAATTTTCAAGAAACATAGAAATGGAGCCTGACATTAAGAACATGACGATGAGCGAGTACCTTGAGTATGAAGCTACGAAAGAAAGGAGATTATGGGATGATGTTCGATCTACAAGAAGTCCAACACATTATGATGAGGCAGATTTTAGCTCTTCTCACCGGAATAAGAGTAATACTTTTTACTATCGGTATTCTCATGACATTCTTCCTCCACCTGTTCAATCTTATCCTAAGAATTATTTAGTATCTACCGAGGTAAGCAACAATGTTGACATAGAAAACATGACTATATCCGAATATAATTTGTATGTTGCTAAACAAGGCCTAGATAATAATATGCTAAATAATTACTCAAATGGCTTTACACCCTAATTTTTCTCTCAAACACCATACACACCTAACACTCCTGTAGATAAGAAGGATTCTGACTTTGATAAGACCTTGGATCACTTATTTAGAATAGGAGCTGATAACCTGAAGCGAATAGGACAAGATATAGTTCATGATAGTATTTGTAAACAAGATGCTGATTTAGAGGAGGATTAGGAGGAAGATGGTGATGATAGGGATACTTTTGATATGTGGGATATTATGATTGGAGACGTAGAACAAATTAGGCAATTCCTTACACCTAACGTTCCTGAGGTAATGGAAGATGTTATACAACCTTTGATCCCAAAAACCCTACACACACCACCACCTAATGAAGATTATGTAGCACCGGCTACTAAATCAATATTAGATGAACTTTTGGAAGAATTTGGAGATGAGATCTTGAATATCACCATGGTTGACAAGGGGGGCGATTTTAATCCTAATAAGGATATAGAGGAGCTTGAAAAACTTCTCGCTAACGACCCTACGCCACATTATATGGAGATAGAGGTAAATTCAGTTATCATTAATCCCAAGCCTTTCATTCACACTGAACCAATGAATCCCTTATACGGAATATTTGAATCATACAAGTCGTCAACAAAACCGTATAAGGTGGATAGGGAAATGAAATCGCCTTTCAGGTGTGGTCTTAAATTACCATTTCCCTACCCTGTAGCAAATGAGCATCCGAATGATGTTTATTGCTACTTCCACCCACACTTGATCCCAAGTGAAGGGACGGACACCCTATTACCTAGTAAATAAAGGTGGAGTCAAGCTAGGGACTCGAACAAAAACAAGCGCTTCGTGGGAGGCAACCCATGGGAACGAAATTCTAGGTCTCCGCGACTTGTTTTATGTGGTTAAGTGGTTGCTGGAATACATCAAGTTACGGCGTAACTATAATGGTTACGGAGTAATTAATATTGTTACGGCGTAATGTCTCATATGATTACGCCATAACCGGATCTAATAATTTTTCAAAATTTTCCAAACCAT
>BQNB010002769.1:3010-22213 GCA_026074375.1 Tanacetum coccineum
ATTTTTTCCAGATTTTTGTGTATCTATTTAATTTTAGAATTGATTTAAACTTTGTCAACAAGTTATACATAATCAATTAAATTAAATGGAAGATATCAAATCGGTTTATTTTTTAGGTGATATTATGTCTTGGTGACCAAGACACGTTTTCATTATAAAATAGACTCTCATCCTTCAGTTTTCAATATAGAAAAATTCGAGCTCCATTGCAGACAATTTACAGCATCATTTCGATCATAAACATACGACTTTTTCGTTATTTTTCAGGCAAGTTTGTCAGGTCCGGCTGTACAGTAGCTTTGGACGTTGTACCTGGGAAACAGACAGCGAATCTGTTTTAAGGGAATCGTGTTAAACACGAGCCTCGTTCCGACCTTTTACTAATTTTATTTACTTAATGTTATATAGTGTCTGTCTTCTGCTTCTACATCTTTCTGTCTGTTATTTAATTTTCTGTCATTTATTTTCTGTTAATTTATTTATTGTATTATAATTCGATTTATATTAATAAAAGTGTAACAATTTTCCTATAATCTTAAAACAGATTTTGTGCAACAGAATTAAAAACACTTTTGTTAAATTGGATTAATTATTATTAACATATTTTATATTTGTAAACTGTTTTCTATCGAAACCAGGTTGAGTTTCTTTGGAAATCAGTTTTAATTAAACAGAATTTTAATTTACAGATTTGGAATTACAGATCTATAACGATTTCTAAAAGCAGTTGTTCAGATCAGTTTATTTTGAAACCAAGATTGAGTTTCTATTAAACTGATCTAGTTGATTCATTGAAACCAAGTGGAGTTTCTTTGAAACATATCTCATAAAATGCAAGTTGTTATTTTATTAGATAACTGTAACGTGTTTGATAAAATCAAGAAGAGTTTATTTGAAACAAGATATTGATAATTATACAAGTTATTATTAAATATCGGAATATATACATCATTTTTACTAAATTAGTTGAAGTGTTTGTTTGACTTGTCTAGTTTATTTTTAAACCGGGTCGAGTTTAATTATTAACTAGATATAATTTTTGAAATTTTGAAGTTTAAAAGTATATCTATAGAAACCTTGTTGGGTTTCTTTAGAAGAATGAATCTACTAAAACCTTAAGTTTCTTTAGAAGAATGGATCTATTAAAACCTTCTTGAGTTTTAGTATAGAAATAGATCATGTAAAATAGATCTATTAAGATCTTTTTAATAGAAATTGACAACATCATATTACATATGTGTTTTTGTTTTAAATAAAAGACGAATTAAAATCGTTTTGTTAAGAAACATTTGTGATTAAGCATGTTGTTAATAGTACCAAAATTAGTTTCAAACTAATCATAGGATCTCCTATTAACAAAATATTTAGAATGTCACGAGTGACATCTAAAGGATCTGCTCTCGAACTTGTTAAAAAAGAGACTGATACTCGAGTTACGTGTACGGTAGATGCTTTGAAGCATTCAGAAATCTTATGTGCCATAACTATGCATTATATGGTCTGAATGACATGAAAACTGAGGCTATGAGGGAATCCAACCTTAGATAATGGTAGATTAGCACTTCGGTATCATGTATATGGTTCTAAGAGTTTGATTAACTCTTTTAACGCAGTTGAGAATGGAGAGAACGTTTTTGGGCAACTCTCCAACTGCTAATATCAAAGGAAAAGGAGATGTGATTCACATTTGGAAAAGAGTCTAAGTTAACCAACGTGTTATACGTGCCGGAGATTCGTAGGAATCTTGTGTCCGGATGGTTACTTAATGAAATTTGGCTTTCATTTTGTGTTTAAATCAAATAAAATTGAGTTAACGAATAACATAATTTGAGTCCGTACGGGTTACGCATTTAAAAATGTTTAAGCTAAATGTATTTTCTAATGGTCATTTTATCAAAATGAGTATGAATTCAGCTTATTTGATTCTTTAAATGTACGGCATGGCTGACTCGGACATGTTTTAAATTTTAACTCAATATGTTGTCCAATTAAACTAAATTGGATACCCACTTTTTGTATTGAAACAAACTACAAAAAATTAAAACTTGTGTTGAAGCCAAATTGACAAGATTGTCTTTTCTCTCGATTTAGCGGAAAATAACCGAAGCCCTTGATATGATTCACATGGTTTTATGTGATCTGGAATTGATACCTACTAAGGTAGCGAATAGCGCGTACTTCATCATATTTGTTGATGGTGGTACAAAATATTGCTATTTATACTTACTTGAGAGTAAGGATATAGACAAGATTGTTCTATATAAATAAGTTGAGAATCAACTTATTATCGAAAACAAGGTGGTTCAAAGTCATATCGGAGTTAAATATGTGTTTCCATTTCTAAGTTTATGTGCTAAACTTAGAATAAGACACAAATTTATTACTCTTGATACTCCAACAAGAGAATTGTTGAAAGAAAAGAATCGTTCCTTAAAAGATATGCTTAACGCCATGTTCTTAAGATCCCTTATAAAGAAAATAAGATAGTTATTATGAACTATGAATGAGAAGAAGACTATCTTATAAGTATTTACAAATGTGGGGGGATATCTAGCTAAGATATCCATATTGAACCCCAAGGTTCAAAAGATTTGAGGTGAAACTGTGAAATGCATATTCTTAATATATGCTCATAATAGTAGTGCTTATGGTTTCTTTGTGTTTGTTGATATACGCAAGGACACGATAATGGAATAAAGAAGTGCTTCCTTCTTCAGAAATGTATTTCTTTGTTAACAAAGGAAATTAGAAGATCATCTGGAATAGATGACGAAGTTGTCCAAGATCAGAGGCAATGGGATGATAATGATCTCCAAGATGAGAGATAAGATCAACCCAAGGAAGAAGAGGTTGAACCTAAAAGATGCAATAGGGAAAGAACAGAGAAATTATTGGACCCAATTTTGTTTCTTTTATGGTAGAAAATGAACCTACTTCTTATCGAGAAGCGGTAACTTCCTCGGAATGGCTCAATGGAATGAAGCCATTAAAAGTGAAATAGATTCTATTTTACAAAATAATACTTGTGAGCTCGTGGATTTACTTTCGGGTTGTAAATCACTAGGCTATAAATGGATCTTCAAGAAGAGATGAAAGCCGATGGCACCATTGACAAGTACAAAGAAAGATTGGCAATCAAAGGATTTAGACAAAAGAAGGTCTATATTACTTTGATTCTTATTCTACGCGAATAACCCCATTTAAGATGATACTTGCTATTGCCATATTAAGAAATGGAGAAGTTCATCAAATGGATGTGAAAATGACATTTCTAAACGGGGATTTAGAAAAAGTACTATACATGAACCAACCTGAGGGTTTCATGGCTCCTGGACTAGAGAGCAAAGTTTGTAGGCTTGTTAAGTCATTATTTGGCTTAAAGAAAGTTACCAAACAAGGACATCAATTTTTACCATATCATGTAAGAATGTGGATTTGAAATTAATGGATGTATTTGTGATCGATGGTATATATGTACTCTTGTGTTTATACATAGACGGTATAATTATCACTTGAAGTGATAAGAAGATAAATAAATCCACTAATGACATGTTGGAGTCAAGATTGATATGAACTTCATTAGTTGTCGAATATGGTTCTTGGAACTAAGGTCATGTGAACCAATATGGATTTGTTTTGAAGTCAAAAACATTATAAGGACAATATTCTTGAGAGGTTCAATGTGGGGGATTCCGGCCTAGCTAGAATTCAATGACATCTTTTAATCTAAAGGTGTTGCCTATTTTGAATACTCAAAGAATATTGGGCATCTTATGTGTTTTATGACGTGCGTCTGGACTGATTTAGAACTTATAGTCAGGTTAATTAGATATACTAGTAATTTAAGTGGGGACCATTTGAATAAGTATTACATGAGTACTACGATTGCATTAATGAAGATATCCGGCAGCTATCGAATGATAGTGTAATGCAAATACGGATTCCTAATGTATTTATGCTAAGTGGGAAGCTATGTCTTAGAAATCTTGAAAGTATTTCAAATAGACTCTTATAGCTAAATTTATGATGAAATCTGAATTTATCATTTAAGATAAATTTATAAAATATGCGGGATATTTATGTTAATTCGTAAAGGACATACCAAGATGGCGTAAACCGGTAACAACCATGGTTATAAAGTGTGATAGTCAATGGAATTTTAACAGAGCTCATATCACAATGTAAAACGGTAAGTCGAGACATATTCATCATAGACGGTGATTGGTACGACAACTACTCTCAATTGAGTTATCACGATTGACTACGTAAAGTCAATGGATAACATCGCGGATCCGCTTATGAAAGGCTTAAGCAGAGAGTTAGTTAGAAAGTCGTCTAAAGGAATTTGACTAAAGCCCTTAAAGGAATGAGTTTCTATGAAGGAAAACCTAATCCAGTTGACTAGAGATCCCAAGATCTGGGTTTAATAGGACAACCTAATCATAGAAATGTGGGGGAAGTCACATCAATATGGGATGTTACTTAAAATTGTAACATCCAAGTCCATTCCTATAACAAATGTGACTTGTTGAGGTTAAACATATGGCTTTAATAATTCAAGATGAAATCATAAAGCATAAATGTTTCAAGGTGAAATCACTAAACATATGTCTTTAATGATTCAAGATGAAATCACCTATGTGAGAGAGAAGTGGGGTCGTTTCGAAGGGAATTATAGGGGGCGCAATTCCTAAGAGCTCTTGCAGAACCAGGCTAGTGTTCATGACCATAACGAGCACGACTATGAGAACTTGACAAGGTCAGGGAGAGTCTTGTGTGAGTGTGTATTGTCGTCTACGTAAACAGATTTTGAGTTCAAGGACATCGCGTCTACTCATGTCTAGGAGACTAAGTGCATCTCACAAGGGAAGGTTCAAAGGGTCACACCTACCTATCCTATGCAGCACTTAAAATTTTGTCGAAAATTTCATGTGTTTTCGACCGATTTCCATTCATGTGGGAGATTGTTGGAAAAATATTTATGAAAATGATTTTTCGCAAAGTTTGGACATTATTTAATAAATGTATATTTCATATATATTTATGTTAGCTTGTAGTTTTGTGTTCTCCTCGAAGAGAGCTTCGCAACGAGCTAAAGTATGTCCAAAATGGAGTTAATATGAATGAGATATCGTGTCTCAAAGTGGGACACAAAATCTAGGAAAATAAACTATCCCACATCGCCTAGAATAGGAAGTGGGGGTATGTTTATATAGAAATCTTGATATTTTCTTTCAAATTCCTTTGTTGGTTTATGCTCCCACACCTACGTGCACGCGCAGGGGGGATGCAGATTTCAGGATTTCTGGGCCAAAATGAGTTTGAAGCTTCTGAACTCATGCGAGCCCGCACGACCTGCAGACACGAATGCAACTCTGAAAACTCGCCTATGCGTGAAAGTTTTTGCTGCAGATTTCATTTCCATTTCTTTTAGATTTTTGTGTATCTATTTAATTTTAGAATTGATTTAAACTTTGTCAACAAGTTATACAGAATCAATTAGATTAAATGGAAGATATCAACTCGATTTATTTTTTAGGTGATATTCTGTCTTGGTGACCAAGACAGGTTTTCGCTATAAAATAAACTCTCCTCCTTCAGTTTTCAATATAGAAAAATTCGAGCTCCATTGCAGATGATTTCCAGCATCCTTTCGATCAGAAACATACGACTTTTCCGTATTTTTTAGGCAAGTTTGTCAGGTCTGGCTGTACAACAGCTTTGGACGTTGTACCCTGTGAAATAGACGGTGAATCTGTTTTATGGGAATCGTGTTAAACACAAGCCTCGTTCCGACCTTTTACTGTTTTTATTTACTTATCGTTATATAGTGTCTGTCTTCTGCTTCTACCCTTTCTGTCTGTTATTTAATTTTCTGTCATTTATTTTATGTTAATTTATTTATTGTATTATAATTCGATTTATATTAATAAAAGAGTAACAGTTTTCCTACAATAGTTTGGTACTAGCGATTTGATATGTATTCCAGCGGTTTGAGCACCTCATATTTAGCGGTTTGAACAAAACAAGTAGCGGTTTGACCATAACTTGCATACTACTTTTGTGATTTGAACATAGCGGTTTGTTTCTAAGGTTACTAGTGATTTGGTCAAACAGATTTAGCCATTTGATATGAGTATAAGCAGTAGCGTGACTCATGTTCCATAGCGGTTTGATACAAGTTCCATAGTGGTTTGAGCATTTTAAGCTTAGCGGTTTGCCATAAATTTTTCTAAGCGGTTTGAGTAGACAGTGTTGGCGGTTTAATCCTAAATCTTATAGCGGTTTGACTTGGTTTGAGTTCATTTAGGTAGCAGTTTGATATTAGGGTTCGCGGTTTGAGTATTCAACGAAGAAGACATAATTTCAACGTTTTTCGGTTTTTCGAGTTTCGTCGTTCGCGGGTCTTATAACATATACCATTAGAAAACCCAATCCTTCAACGATCCTAATAACGTGCTCTGTTTTTGTTGAAACATTCCAAATCGAAACCGAAAAAGAAAAAAAAACTACGTCTATTAACAAGGTAGAAGATGGAGTAACGTTAAAACATGCATGGATATTTTTACATATTAGTTTAAAATTCTAATTTTACACTTTGATAATTTAAGTTTTCAAAAAGTCACTTTAAGCTCTTAGTTTTTAAACTTTATTACTTTTAGTCCTTAGTTTTAAAACTTTTTCAATCTTAACCTTTATTTTTTAAACACTTTCATATTTAGCTTTTTCTTTTTCAAAACTTTTATCTAGCCTTTAATTTTAATAGTTTTTCAAGAAAACGTTACCAAACGGAATCAACTTTCACAAACCACAACAAAATCACTTAATCTACTTAAGATCTTTAATTTCATCTCACACATTGAACTTCAATGGAATCTTCAAATTCAAATTCAGAAGAGAAAGAATTGCAACACATGCAACTCGTAGTCAGGAAACTACATCAAAAATCCATGGATATCTTTAAAGAGCTCGAGTCACATCTTAAAACTCTCTATCCGATCAGTGGTTTTTTTGTCACACACAAAAGACTATTTGAAGCTACATTTCTTACATTATTCGGTGAAGAGCTTCAGAATTTCCGAAAGAAGATGTTCCATAATTTGGATCAGTTACGGTTGCAATTTGAAAGAGAGAATTTTCATGAGGTTAATGCAAAGACTTGTCTAGAAGTTCTCCAAACACAATTCAAGGATATTTTTTTTGCCTCAAAAGGGGTAACTACTTCGGATTATTTGAATTGACTAATTCAAGAGGATTTCAAATAATACACGGGCTACGAACCTGAAACTTACAGAACTAATTTACTCAAGTACCTAGATATACTTGCAAAGCGTATTGATAAAAGAGTACTTCAATACGGTGAATTACGGATGAAAGAAAGTGAAGTTAAAGCAATAAAGGAGACTGAAAAATTGTTGAATGAAGCAATACCTCATGAACATGAGATTAAGAAGAATTTCAAGCTGCAGTCAAAAGATGTTCAGATCAATCCGGTTCAAGCAGTGGGTACCAATTTAGTTGGCACGGAAAGCAGTGGGATAAAGTCAGAAAACAACAGCTCAGAGAATGCACTCAGCAAATCAGTGAATCAAACTCAAATGCAGATGCAAGAGGGAAAGGTCGATATGGGTAAAGCATTGGTTGTTGGGTTAGTTGATACAGAAAGCAGTGGGACAAAGTCAGACAAGCAGGATACAATCAGCAGATCCGGGAATGATATAGATGCTGATGATGCAGATATAAAGCCCGTATATGATGAAAAGCGAATGGCTGAGGTACAATTGACTGCTGATAAAAATGTATTTGCTACAGGACAACAGCATACTGAGAAACCTAAATTCAATAATAAAGGACAGGTTGACCAGGATGCTGAACAATGTCATGACAAATCTCTTTTACTTGCTAAATTAACTGATAACCAGATAAACTCTCAAATCAATCTCTTGAATCTGAAAATACTTGTCTTAAAAAGACTGTTGCCCAATTTCAAACAGATTTTTCAAAACTTAAAGCACATTGTATTAATCTTGAACTACAATTGCAAAACAATGTTTTAAAATAAGGGCAACAAGATTAATTTTTGAATGAAAAAAGTAATGAAGCCAAAGTTAAAAAGGACATTGATGATTTTGAAACAATAAACATCGAGTTGGAGCATGGTGTGGCTAAATTACTTACAGAGAATGAACATTTACTTAAGGAAAATGAGCATTTGAAAAAGACTTACAAACATCTTTATGATTCTATCAAAAAGACACGAGTTCAGATCAAAGACCATAATGACTCTCTAATTGCACCACTGAACAAAAAGTCTATTGAAAATATTGATTTAAAAGCTCAGATTCAGGAAAAGGTTTTTGCAAATGCATCATTAAAAAACAAATTAAAAAAGTTAAAAGGAAATAACGTGGATACTAAGGTGTTGTTTGTTTATTAAGATGATCTGAATTTGAATCTGAATTGCAGATCAGAATCTGAATATTCGGTAGAAAAGTCTGAATCTGATTTTCATTTGAATCTGAATAAGTGATTGAGAAATCCGAATCTGAATGAAATAAAACTGTTTATTTTGGTAAAAATATCTGGATGTGTTAAACTATAGTTTTTACAATTTAAATATAAAACAATTGCATTCGCATAGAGAAATAAACTTCATTAAATAAAAAAAACAACTTTTATAATATAATCAATTTAACGTTTGAATTGAACTTCTTAAAGTGATTAACTAAATGAGTCGCGTTAGAATTGAGATGTATGAGTCCAAAACCGTACACTTCAATTTGAACAAAATATGAGTTGACACATATTATCTTATATAAAAGACAAAAGGTGAAACAAGAAAAAGAAATCAAGAAATGATAGACATTAAGAGGTGTTAAGACACCCCCTCTACACTGCTTGCCTCTTACTACATCTGAATGACTTGAAAAATAACAGTCTTAATGATCTAAATGTCTGACCGCATCTGAATGAGTCAGATTAAAAATTGTTAAAAGGTATTTCTGAAAAAACAAACACCACCTAAGTTTGCAAAACCATCAATCTTGGGGAAACTGATTTTACAACCACTCAGAAACCAATTAGTTGTTAGACAACTTACTGCGTTTAAGTCTGAACGACCTAGAATTTCAAAACCATGATTTGCCTCCCAAGTTGATGTGAAAAACGATTTGTCAAAACTAGTCACTCCTTATTATTTGCCTAAAATTCAAGAATCTGCTTTTTTAAAATCTAATCATGTGATTGCATCTAGCTCATATATGAATAGTTCAAAGAGTGTATCAACTTCGACACTAAAGGAAACTTAGGGCTCAAACGACATGATTCACAATTACTATCTAGAAGATGCTAGGAAAAAGACACAAGAAAGTGGTAGGAATTCAAGACCTAGTGTGATGCCTTCTGCTAGATCACAAAGCATAACTAGTGGTAGCAAACCAAAACCTAGGATCAATAACCAAAAGTATAGGAATTGGCCTGCATCTAAGAGTAGTTGCGTAACGACAAAGACTATGCCCATAGCAGAACACTCTACGAATTCTAGAAATTTTTACTGACTCAAACACTTTGTTTGCTCAACATGTCAGAAATGTGTCTTTAATGCAAATCATGATTCTTGTGCAACAAAATTCCTAAATGAGGTCAACTCGAGTGCTAAGGTTTCATCCCATAAGACAACGAACAGAAACAAACCCGCAGAGCAAGTAAGTATTGCAAAGAAACCAGAAAGACAGATCCCTATAGGACATATGTTTTCAATCAAAAAGACTTCCTTAGTGTATGAGAAAACAACGACTCCTAGATCTTGTCTTAGGTGGAAACCGATGGGTAGAATTTTCAAGACTGTTGGTCTTAGGTGGGTTCCAACTGGAAAGATATTCACCTCTAGCACAACCAAGGTTGATAGTGAACCCCCACATGGTTCGAATGAAGATATCACTAACCCACATAAATGCAAACAAACTCTTGATGATGTCAGTGTAGTTACTCTTAATTTAAGCGCAGGTACATCTTTCAATCCTAAAAAGGAAAGACTCAGAGTTTGGTAGCTGAAAAGACCGATATCTCAGAAACTAGGGGTTCAAGGAATTCAAAATTGATGAAAGAGAACAATGACGTTTGTCCACAACAGTTCAGGCCTCGCTCTTCAACGACAAATGACATATGTAGACAACACTTCAGGACCCGAACCTCCACGAATAATGACTTCTGATCACTTCAGATAAGGACTCTGACTTCATCAAATGACTTCTAAGTACTTCCTCTTAGAACTCGGTTTTAAAGAAAAGAAAGGTGTACGCTTCAGTGCGCTTTATCTTAAAAAGAAGATAAATCTTCTTGTTTATGAGCATTCTTATCAACAACTTTTATATATTCCCATGCTCATTCAGTCAACAAGTGGATCAACGCACATTAGCTTGTATATTAATTCACTTGTTCAATCAAAAATAACAACCACATATGCAATTTTTGAAAGGGAGAATAGTGAATAATATGAGATCAATACGGTTTAACTCAGATAAGATCTTTTGAATATAAGTGTGCTCTCGTCCTTAAATGGTCATATGGTCATGGATTCTGAACAATTCGGTTCAGGACCCGTGCTTCAACTTATGACTTCTGGAACAATCAGTTCAGGACTCGTCCAAAATCCTTCTTTCCCAACACCTCATGTTCCACCAACAACGAAAGATTAAGAAATCTTGTTTCAACCCATGTTTGATGAATAATTTCCGCCTCCGCTAAAGGTTGTATCCCGGGTGCCTTAACTTCCATTGATCAAGATGCACCGTCGGTTAGTACTTCACCAACATCAATTGAAACACAGTCTCCAATCATTTCTCAAGGTGTTCACAAATAGTTACAACCTGCACAGTTTGATACTGATCTATTTCATGATATTCTCACTTCGGAACCAAGTTCTTAAGAATCATCATCAATTGTGCAACCAGCTAACCCACCTTTTGAACATCTCAGCAAATGGATGAAGAATCATCCTTTAGAAAATGTGATCGTCAATCCTTCCTGACCAGTATCTACAAGATGCCAGCTAGAAACAGATGCCATGTGGTGTTTCTTTGATGCTTTCCTCACTTTAGTTAAACCCAAGAACTTTAAAGAAGCATTGTTAGAATCTTCATGGATTGATGCAATGCAAGAAGAAATTTACGAGTTCGAACGGCTGCAAGTTTGGGAGCTCGTACCTCGTCCAGATTCCGTCTTGATAATTAACCTGAAGTGGATCTTCAAAGTTAAACAAGATGAATTTGGAGGGGTATTGAAAAACAAGGCAAGGCTAGTAGCTAAAGGTTTTCGTCAGGAGGATGGAATTGATTTTAAAGAGTCTTTCGTACTTGTTGCATGCAATCTCAAGAGTTCTCCAAAGGTGTCGTCGACCCCACATTATTCACAAGGAAATAAGGCAAAGACATTCTCATGGTACTAATTTACGTTGATGGCTTTATCTTTGCATCTACTGATCCTAGTCTATGTGATATATTTGCTGATATAATAAGATCTAAATTTAAGATGTCAATGAGGGGCAAAATGTCATTTTTTTCCCAGGCTTCAAATTTCTCAAAGTCCTAGAGACATCTTTATAAACCAGACAAAATATGCTCTAGAAATTCTTAAGAAATATGGTATGGATTCTAGTGACCATGTTGACACTCCCATGGTGGAGAGGACCAAACTAGATGAAGATCTACACGGGACATCCGTTAATCCCACCCGTTATCGTGGTATTATCGGATCCCTCATGTATCTTACTTCTAGTCGACTAGATCTTGTATTTGCAGTATGCATGTGTGCTCGGTATTAGGCAAAGCGTACCAAAAGGCACTTACATGCGGTAAAACGGATCTTTCGATACCTGAGAGGAACCCCGAATATGGGTCTTTGGTATTTGAAAGATACCAGTATTGCACTAACAGCTTATGTAGATGCTGATCACACCGGGTGTCAAGACACTAAAAGAAGTATTCTGGCAGTGCGCAGTTCTTAGGAGACAGAGTTGTTAGCTGGTCTTCAAAGAAGCAAAAAACATTGCTATCTTTAGTATAGAGGCATAATACAATTCCTTATCTGGACATTGTGCTCAAATCCTATGGATGAGATCATAACTGACAGATTATGGATTTGTATTTAACAAAATCCCTCTGTATTATGATAACAAGAGTGTTATTGCTCTTTGGTGTAACAACGTCCAACACTCAAGATCGAAGCATATCGATGTCAGATATCACTTTATCAAAGAGCAAGTCGGAAATGGTGTGGTTGAGAGCTACTTCGTCAGAACAGAATATCAATTGGCAGACATCTTCACCACATCACTGGCAAGAGAAAGATTTGAATTTCTACTCAACAAGCTTGGGATGAAAAGCATGTCTCCAGAAACACTTAAAAGTCTGGCAGAAGAAATAGAAGAGTAATGGTGGACACTCTTCGTGTATCTTATGTAAATAATAAAATATAAAAACCCAAAAAGATTTTTCATTTCTATAAAAATTTTTAAAAGAAAATACAAAATTAAAAAATCATAAAATCCAAAAATATTGTTTTATGACATGTCTTCTGCAATCGATAATATTTACGGCTTTAGAAATGTCATTCAATAATGACACGGAGCTGTAAATAAAGTTCGAGCAGATGTTCAAACTGTTCTTCAACACATGTCATTGGCTTGCAGTTGTTTCAGACTGCAACCAGGTCCTCATCATAAAGACAAGTATATCGTCAAAACGATAACTTGACCTCTTAACGGGAATTCAGTTTCTCAGGCATTATCTACTTCATGATCATGTAAAGGCTTGTGTATACTTTGCTACACAACCCATGCTTTCTTAATAAAATAAGTGTACGTTTCAGTGCATTTATTTTTCAAAAGAAGAGAAATCTTCTATAACCCGAACAATTTTTTCAAAAATATTGATTTTATAAATCATGTTTGGGTTAATCATTTGAAAAAGTGTTCTAATCAAACCAGAATCAATTTTCGACATCACAAACATATTTTCAAGAAAATTCAACCACTCGAACAAATTAAATAGATCTTTAAATAGAATATGGGTCTTTGTTTGAGGATGAGAAAGTGTTTTTTATTGTTCTTCAACATGTCACGAATATTATATAGAAAAAGTTTTAACTTAATGGATAATAATTTGAGGGGGAGTTAATTTATTTTAACTCCAAGGGAAGTTGTCATAAGTTAATATCTTTTTGGGCTTAAATATAATTTCAAGGTTAGTGGCTTAGGCTTAAAACTACATACGACCAATATTGCCAACACCCCATAAGTTTTAAAAGGCTTAGGATTGTTTGAAAAGAATTACGTAGTTTTAGAAGCCTTGAAGTTGAAGATATGTTTTTGATTCAGTTAAGGTTTCCCCGACCGGTTAATCACTAAGCTTATTCCCGAAGAAGTAGTAAAATTTGATAAAAGAGGTTCACATAGGTATGATGATTCCTTTAGATAGTTAGTATCTTACAGGAAGAAATGTGTACATTCGGGACTTAGTTGACTTTAGTGTTATCATTTCGACTACTTAGAGGGTTTAATTGTCTACATCTGGGACTTAGTTGTTTTTGGTGTTACAATTTATATCATCAATATCCTGAAGAAAGCTCTGTGTCTACTCAAGAAAGGATTGCGGGTTCGCGAGGAAGCTAAGAAAGCTTCTAACAGGAGAATGACGAGACTGACCATAGATTGTTGCTTCAGACAGAGTGATAATGTCGGTCGCTCTCGGTTTTTTTGTAAGTTTCAGTCATGTTTCAAAAATCATCTTGTATACATGTAGTGCAACTTCATAAATACATAGTGTTTGTGTACAATTTTTCAAGAATATTTTAATAATTCAAAATCTTTCAAAATTGTGTACTCAACACTATATCATGCCCTCATTAATTGAGGATGAGTTAAGGAAAATGTTCCAAGAAAATCATGCTATCAAAATTTTCTCCCAAATGTTTTCAAATCTCAAATAGCCATTTTACTCCATTGATATCAAAAACATCATATGGTATGCTATTTTTAAGGGGGAGAAAATTAGACTAAAATGTAATGTGATCGTCTTTGACTCAAGTGCATAACTCTTCCTTTCATGTGCAAAACAATTTTGAATCTCGATGCACATGTGTATGGGGTATTTCTCAAAAATTCTAAGTGTATGGACACAATTAAACTCTCAAAGTGTCAAACGTTTTGATGTATATCAAAAACTATGATTGATTTTTAATGGTTTTATGGTTACGATCGTTATACCCAACAACCAACTAATTCACGAAGACGATGAAGTTATAAGGTGGTTAGGGTTAGGTATACGTCCAATGATCCAACCAGAACCGGAGGGACCTACCCAAGGACATTCCAATAGATAGAATTAGAAGTTCTTAGAAAATATAGAGTTGAATGAAAATATGGGGTTAATGTTGACTAAGGCATGAGCTAGCACTGGAACAATCACAACAAGGTGCTAGTAATGAAGTTGTAACCCTCTCCCTTTTTGTGTTTTGAATATTCTAATTTAGTCCTTCGACTATTTGACAGTTGTCAGTTTTATTAGAATATGTACCGTGTTGACGGTGATGATTTTATGAGAATTGTGGAAATAGTGGTTTATTATGAATAATAATCCTTTTTAGAGGTTATTATGGTATTATTTATATTCCGGGTGGGTGACCCGTGAATTTTGAGAAATGCCAAAAACGATTCTGACATGTCCGTTAATGTCCAAATGAGTTTTTGAGAAGTATAACGTGGAAATATATCGAGTAAATACTCTAAGTTATTGGAAAAGTATTTTTAAAGTGAATAAAAATGCTAAGTAACTTTGGGGAATATTTTACGGTTGATTTTTACGAGTTTTTAAGTGATTTCGACACGAAAAGAAGAACCCGAGACCCCATAGGATCCCTAGTCAGCGGTTCTAGACACTTGGGAGACAAGATGGCATTTTTTAAGGCCTTGGTCCTTTACTTGGTACATATGGGTTTTGTTTTCATCCTAGCATGCATAATTTATTTCTCATTTACAAACTTCACACATCTCTCTCTTTCTCATCCTCTCTTGCATCCCCGGAACTAAAGACACACACAAACATTAATAATTTTTTGATTTTGTCAAAAAAACTTGAGTGTTTGGGTACATACGGGTTGTATCATAGTGTTCGGGCTTAGCATCTTAAACAACGTTTGTGGGTTGCCGGTCACGTGTCTCAAAATATATTTTTTTGAAGACCATTTTTGTAAGTCTTTTTAAATTAAATTGTACTTGTCCTTTTGGGTTATTAGTGATGCATAGATGTTAGTTGTGCGACCCGATCGTTTAAAATCGAAAGCAAAAAGTTTAAAAATGGTTGCTTAGGGGGTGTTTGGGGTTCGAACAAAATGAAACAAGGATAAGGTTTTGTTAGTTTTGATATTGTGGTCGTGATGGTTGAAAAATATTTATTTGCTATGTAGCTTATTTTGTACGTGGCTTATTTGGCCTTATTTTGGCCTCATATGCTCACGGTTGGAAATAGAAACACAAGGGAGGTGTTTTTGACTATTTACCTTGTATGTCATATTTTTGTAGACTATTATTATAGCTTATGGTGATAACCAAATACGATACGTAGCTTATTAACTTTTTTAAGCCTAATAATTAGACTTTGGAGCTTATGGGCTCACGACCCAATAAGCCTTATGTGAGCCGTGGCTTATTTAGGGTTTATTGTGGTCTGGATTACTTATTTACTTATTGATTCGAGCTTATATATGTTATTGGGCCTTGGTTTTGGGCTAAGAACGTGTTTTGCATATGTAAAATCCTTAATGGACCCTTATTGGGCCTTAAAGCCCAATAAGCTTTACCTAGTCATTTTAAGTGTTTTGGCGGACTTTTTGAAAGTGAAATATACATGTGAAGTTATATTGAAGGTCGTTTTGAGAAAGTATTTTGGTAAACGTCGTGAAAGGTGATTTTTGAATTTTGGTCGGAAAGTGTCGAAATGTTAGAAATTGTTTGAAAATAAGGTTTAAAAACCTTGGGAAACGTCATATAAACGTACGGGTCATGCTAAAATTTCGTAAAAAGTTTATACCTAGAATTTTTACTTAAAACATGATTTTTATTTTTAATAATAAAATATTATTATTTTATTATTTTAATAAGTCGACTAAAAGACAAAAAATATAATTTTTCTCAAAACTTTTCTAAAATGTTTAGCGAACATAAACGTTTCATTTCGTATAGTATAAATGATATATTTATGGTAACTAAGTGTACCGAATGAACTTATCGAAATATATTTAAAATTATTTATTGTAAATATTTACTTATATTACTTATCTATTTTGCTAAATAGTATAAGTATATTGTACTAAGATATGGGTTCGGTATGGTATCTTTGGAGTTAAATTGTCAACCATCACACCCAGTGTTTTGAAAGGCTCAAGGCGCACTAAGGCGCAAATGGCTTATGGAGCCTTGAGGCGAGGTGCAGATCAAGGCGCGGGCTTCATGAATATGAGTCACATTAAATTGAAGTAAATTATAATAGTTTAGGCGAAAATTTATAGATTAATTATGACTTATGTTAGCCTCAATTTATTGAGTCGAACAAGGAAGTTCGGTCACTCTACGATGGAGCTTCGGTCTTTAATTAGTTAATGTTGTAATAGGATAATATCGGGAATCGGGCTCGATAGTTAATCTAATATTGTATATGTTTCGGGTTTAATCTCAAGCAAAACCCGAGCCCGGGTCCTAGTTAAATATCCCGCGCGTCACTTTTAAGTGTCGGGGTATATAAGGAACTTTTCCACTTGGAAAAGTTAGTTGTTCAAAATCTCTTCTCATTTTCTAATAAATATCTTTTTTCTCTTTTTCTTTCATCTCTCTCTCTTCTTTCTCTCTCTAGAACAACTCACCTCTCTTTCTCATTTCTAGTTCTTGATCCGTGATTGATTCGTGTTATGAAGTGTTAAATCGGGATCCTACAATTGGTACCAGAGCCTAAGTGGATTCGTGATTCATTTGTGTGGTTAAACAAGCTCAAATTTTTAGTTACTTTTTGTTCTTGGTTCAAAAAGTTAAACCCGGATCTTTATGCTTAAATGTGTGAATGTTTATGTTATTAAGCAAGATCGGGGCATAAGGTAGCTAATTGTGCAAGAGAAATCAAGTTAAAAGGTCAAAAAGGGTGATTTTTAGGCGATTTTTGGTGGAAAAAGTCGTATATTTCGTCGTTGCGTTTTTACTCTCTGGCAAAGTTCTTGTTGCGTTTTGATTTTTTCTTCTTCTTGCGTTTTGATTTTTTTTGCGTTTTGATTTTTTTTATTTTATTTTTGGTTGCGTTTTGATTTTTTTATTTTTTTTGTTGCGTTTTGATATTTTTTGTTGTTGCGTTTTGATTTTTTATTTTATTTTTTTTGTTTGTTGCGTTTTGATTTTTTTTGTTGTTGCGTTTTGATTTTTTATTTTATTTTTTTTGTTGCGTTTTGATTTTTTTTGTTTTTTTGTTGTTGCGTTTTGATTTTTTAATTTATTTTTTTGTTTGTTGCGTTTTGATTTTTTATTATTTTTTTTGTTGCGTTTTGATTTTTTTTTGTTGCGTTTTGATTTTTTATTTTATTTTTTTTGTTGCGTTTTGATTTTTTATTATTTTTTTTGTTGCGTTTTGATTTTTTATTTTATTTTTTGTTGCGTTTTGATATATATATATTATATATATATATATATATTTATATATCTTTTGATTTTTTTTAGTTGCGTTTTGAATTTTTGTTGCGTTTTGATTTTTTTTTTTTCTTGCGTTTTGATTTTTTTTGTTTGGTATTGCGTTTTGCTACTACGTTTTAGGTACATTGAAGACTTTTATATACTGAATCTAAACGTTATGCTGCCCAAATTTCGAGAAATCATTTGACATTACTTGGACTTCAAAAGACACTTAATCAAACACATTAAATCATCAAAGTGCACCATTAACAAGGACTTAAAATACATTCATTCACATCAAACATACCATAACATCAAACGATTATTCATTCACGGTTTTCTATTGATTTTGTAAAATCCCGTTAATTCATTTATCGGTTTTAATCATAGACGTGTAAAATCCCGTGAACGTGAATTGCTTACACAACCACAACTTCAATCACATCATATCCACTTAAGATCCAACAAAATCTTTCACACTTCATATTTCATAACTATTCATTCATCATGTCTACTCCAGTTAACACATCCTCAACAGATAGCCAAATGCACAACAATATCATGGCAGCTGGTTCAAAAGATCGTCCACCGATGCTTGGACCAGGAAGATATTCTCAGTGGCGTTCGCGTTTTCTACGATACCTTGACACTAAATCGAATGGTGAATATCTGAGGAAGTGCATCTTTGAAGGTCCATATACGCCCACGAGCGTACTCATTGCAGCTGTTGAAGCAGCAGAAAACATTCCACCAGTAGCTGCACATGAAGAAGCTGAGACAATACACAACATGACAACAGAGAACAAACTTTACTTTCAAGCTGAAAAGGAAGCTATTTTCTTGATTTTGACTGGTATTGGAGATGAAATTTACTCAACTGTTGATGCATGCAACACAGCTAAGGAGATGTGGACAGCCATTGAAAGGCTACAACAGGGTGAATCGTTGAACGTACAAGATGTAAAGACCAATCTGTTCTGGGAATTTGGGAAGTTTACTTCTCGAGATGGAGAATCCATGGAGTCTTATTACTCCCGGTTTTATAAACTGATGAATGAGTTGACAAGGAACAACTTGCAAGTTTCACCAATGCAAGTGAATGTTCAATTTCTTCAACAACTTCAACCAGAATGGTCAAGATTTGTGACGGTTGTCAAGCAGAGAGAGGAAATAGACACAGTCTCATATTGATTGGTAGTTTTACATACACGTAAAATAATATACTTATAGAGAAATTAAGGAAATCCCCAAGTATCCCTTGGACAATTCCACTCACAAAGATATATATATATATAATACGTATGTTTGACCGGGCAAGTATGATCACCCGGGTCGTTTTCCCCAATGACTCGTGCAATGGAAACCTCGATCTCGTTCGGAATGATTGATTTGAATAAGAAAAGAGATATTTTTGATTTATTTATACTACTAAAGTTAAAGGCATAATTAAAACAAGCAATTAAAATAATTAAACTAAAAACGGAAGCAAATAAAACGCG
>BQNB010002769.1:26835-69162 GCA_026074375.1 Tanacetum coccineum
TGCAAACCGCTGAGCAAGGGATCAAGAAATTGATGTGCCCTCTACTTCAGCAGCTCCTACGTTGACTGTTGGTCACAATACAAAGAAAAGAAAGACTTCTCATTCCAACTGAAAAGGAAAGGCCGCAAAAGAAAAGTCTGATCGTGGGTCTAAGAGAAAGGTTGAATCTGATATTGCACCTACAAGCGATCCAAAAGAAGCAGTGTGCTTTTACTGCAACACAAAGGGGCGTTGGAAGCGTAGCTGCCCAAAATATCTGAAGGACCTCAAAGACGTAAAAGTCGAAAAGGGTAGTCACTCAAGTATGTTTATGATCGAACTCCACAATACTACAACTTCAGATTCGTGGGTCGGATACAGGGTGTGGTACTCACATTTGCACTGTTTTGTAGGGTCTAAAGGAAAGTAGGAGGTTGAAGCATGGAGAGCTCAACTTAGTCATGGGAAACATGAAAATCATGCTTGTGACAAGGATTGGAAAGTACGAGCTCATGCTGAAGTCTGGAGTTAGGATAGATTTAAATAATTGTTGTTATTCGTCAGAAATGACAAGAAACATTATTTCATTTCATGCTTTGTTTAAGGATGGTTATAAATTTTCATTTGATAATGAGAATGGAGATATCTTGGTTTATTCAAATGGTTGTTTTATGTTTAAAGCTTCTCCTTACAAACGCATATATGAAACTGTTGAATGTATTAGTCATAATGGCAATGTGATTTTAAATGTTGGTTTGTCTAATAAGCTTGATAAATCAAAATTGTGGCATTCCTGTCTTGGGCACATAACCAAGAAACGCATCACCCAAATCTAAAAGGATGGAGTGTTGGAATCATTTGACTTCAAATCGGATGATGTATGCGAGTCTTGCTTATTGGGCAAGATGACTAAATCACCATTCACAGGATCGTATGAAAGAGGTGAAGGATTATTGGACTTAGTACACACAGATGTGTATGGACCATTCAGATCTGCCACAAAAGATGGAAAACGCTACTACGTTACGTTTACTGATGATTTCAGTATATATGGATATGTTTATCTGATTAAACATAAGTCGGATACCTTTGAAGTATTCAAAAGGTATCAAAACAAGGTAGAGAACCAACTGGGCAGAAAGATAAAGGTACTCCAATCTGATAGGGGAGGAGAATACCTTAGTATCGAATTTTTTGATCATCTTAAAAACTGTGGTATAGTTTCACAGTTAACTCCTCCTAGAACACCAAAACTAAATAGAATTGCTGAGAGGAGAAATAAAACCTTGTTAGACATGGTTCGATCAATGATGAGTCGAGCAACACTTCCAATAAGCTTTTGGGGTTACGCATTAGAGACAGCCACCCATATCTTAAATCTTGTACCCACTAAGAAGGTTTCAAAAACACCTTTTGAGATGTGGAAGGGAAAACGTCCTTCTCTTGGGCACATCAAAATCTGGGGTTGTGAGGTTTACGTTAGACAAGAAGCTCATGACAAACTAGAAGCCATATTTGAAAAGTGTCTTTTTGTTGGTTATCCAGAAGAGTCATTTGGATATTTGTTTTACAAACCCAAGGATAATGTGATATGTGTAGCTCAAAGAGGAGTGTTCCTTGAGAGAGAAATGATATATAAATAGGATAGTTGGAGTAAGATAGACCTTGAAGAAATTCAAGAGTATGCCGATGAAGAACCTATAGTGAACACTGACACTCAATAAGAGGTGGTGACACCTGTTAAGCCTGATGATATATCCTTACCCATTCGCAAAACAAGTGGTAGAGTAAACAAGCCCCTTCAGTTCTACTATGGTTTCCATATTGAAGAGGACAAGATTAGTGATAGTACACTAAGTGGATTGGATGAGCATGCTAACTACAAGGAAGCGATGGCAAGCCCTGAGGCTGCTAAGTGGAAGGAAGCTATGAAAAGCGAGATTCAGTCTATGTATGACAACCAAGTTTGGAATTTGGTTGACACTACACCCGGTCTTAAGACGGTTGGATGTAAGTAGATCTTCAAGAAAAAGACAGACATGGATGGTAAAGTACACACTTATAAAGCTAGGCTGGTAGCGAAGGGTTATACTCAAACCCACATGATTGATTATGAGAAAACCTTCTCACCAGTAGCTAAAATAAATTCAATTAGGATAATGCTTGCCATAGATGCGTTTCATGATTATGAAATATGACAGATGGATGTCAAGAACGCTTTCCTTAACGGAAAACTGACAAAGGATGTGTTTATGGCACAACCAGAATGTTTTGAAAATGCAAAGTATCCTAAAAGAGTGTGCAAGCTTCAAAAGGCCATTTATGGACTTAAACAGGATTCTCATAGCTGGAATCTCTGCTTCTATGAGAAAGTCACACAATTTGGATTTTCTAGAAGCGAAGATGAGTCATGTATATATGTCAAAGTCAGTGGGAGTGTTGTAGTCTTTTTGGTATTATATGTGGATGATATACTACTCATAGGAAACGATATCCCAACGTTACAAAGTGTAAAAGACTGGTTGGGGAAATGTTTCGCTATGAAAGATTTGGGAGATGCAGCATATATTCTTGGTATAAAGATTTACAGAGATAGGTCAAAACGTATTATAGGACTTAGTCAGGACACAAACTTAGATAAAATTTTGAAAAGATTAAAAATGGAGAATTCTAAGAAAGGGAATCTACCCTTACATCATGGCATAAAGATTAGTAAGGATCTATGTCAGAAAACTGATGAATAACTAGACATAATGAGCCAAGTCCCATATGCTTCGGCTGTAGGATCGATCATGTATGCCATGACATGTACAAGGCCTGATGTCTCTTTTGCTTTGATCATGGTGAGTCGACATCAACAGAATCCTGGCGAAGGTTATTGGATAGATGTAAAGAATATTCTTAAGTATTTAAGAAATACTAAAGACAGGTTCTTAGTTTATGGTGGAGAAAAAGAACTCAGAGTGACTGGTTATTATGATGCAAGTTGGCAAACAAATAAATATTATAGTCATTCACAGTCTGGTTGGGTACTCTTGTTGAACGGGGGAGCGGTGACATGGAAAAGTTCATAGCAAGATACAGAGGCAGACTCCACAAGCGAGTCCGAGTATATTGAAGCTTGTTAGGATTCAAAGGAAGCTATCTGGATGAATTTCATTGGAGATCTTGGAGTTGTTCCAACAGTACAAGACCCTATTGAAATATTCTGTGATAATGAGAGGGTAGTCGCCTTGACTAAAGAACCCACGGATCACAGAAAGTCAAAGCATATTGAAAGAAAATACCATTTTGTTCAAAGTAAAGTAGAAGAAGGACATGTGATTATGAAGCACATACGATTAGAGGATAATCCAGCTGATCCATTCACAAAGGCACTTGCTAAGTCCATACACGATGAACATGCTAGGAGCATATGATTGAAAGATAATATAAAGTTTTAGTTGTTAGTTTGAATTTGAAACATTATAAACAATGATTGATATTATAATAGATTTGGTGATTAAATAATGGATATTTGTTTATTTGACATGTGTGCTACATTTACTATAGGTTTATCATTATGTTCATTTTTGCTGTTTAGTAAGATCCACTTCCTGGTACGTAATTTACTCATACCTCCTTAGTCATTTATACTACCACCAAAGTATGTATTGATTTAGACTGTCATGAAGTGTTAGTAGATGGTCTATAATGATTAGACATTGACATAGAGAATGCTGGACACACTCAGAGTACTTAATGTGAATTTAAGTATAGGAGAAACCCGTACTTAGAGAGATTACTTCATGGATTAATATCACGAGTAATTCTAAGATGATAATATCTTTTATTCTTAAAATGAAGATACATCGAGTTTCTAGTTTTTTAAGTCTGTTATACTTTAGTTTATTCAAACGTTGCGCGTAAATGCCAGTTATAAAGGATATGCTAGGTATGACATGATGACTTGACTAGTTCTATGTATTCAAAGTTTATTTGTTCCTTTTGCCTAAATGGGAAAGCGTTATCCATTGGCCCCTCGATGATTAGATGTTGACTTAAATGTGCTAGGCCTGGCCGGGACTAAATTGATGTGTTCAATTCAGTAGTCTCATATAGTCAAATAATTACAAATCAGGAAACATAATGTTGAACCTAGAGATTGATTAAAATCCATGTCTCAGGTTCATACGATATCAGTAGAACAAAGGAATAGTTGATCACTTATCTAAGGGCTGTCTCTAAGACATGATTCAGAGTTTGGCAGTTGCATTGGATGGCACTCTCTGCTTAGTTAATCAGGATAAACTTAGACCAATTATAGTTGATGACTTGTCCAAGTGGGAGACTATTGGATTTAGTGTCCAAGTTCATAACTAATTGGTAAGACTGTCATTAAAACTAGAGTCCTTTTTGGGTTGTCCTCAATGAACCATTAAGAGAAATAATAAAGGACATATAATATTAATTAGAACCAACTGCGGCTTCCCGACCTCTAGTATGTACCTGGGAGTTTCACCATGTCAGTGCCTTACCGATAAATGAACCGGCAGTGTACTTGACCTTCTGGTTATCTCCACACCCACTCATGTCATGGACTGATTCCATTTTCTCAATCCAACGAGTGTAAGCTATCGCGCCACCCTTCCCATTATAGTCCTTTAGGTTACATGCCATAAACTCCTTGTATGAACATCCACTTCGACCATTGCTCACGCTAACACTTCTAACATCACCCTGGATGTTGCTAGCGTGGTTACCTACTTGAGCAATGATAGTAGGAAGCAAGTTTTGCAATTGCTGAGCGATGACCATGAAGAAGTCAGGGACTTCGTCAACGCCTCGATTCGCTCCGTTACCTCGGTCACCTCTTTGACCATCTTGATCACCAGTTTGTCCACCAACTCTTCATGTTGGTTCTCTATTTCCTCCACCTCCTCTACCAGTCCGTCCACCCATCCTTCCACCTTGTGGTGCAGTAGTTGTTCGGCATGCACTTTGTGGCGTTATCCTTGGCGGCACTATCTACACGAGGGAGGACATAGGTAACATTAGGTAGGAGGGAGATTTCACATACAGATGGTCCTAATACACTATAGATCATATTACGGCTCTAAGGTGTCAACACCGATTTGAGTGAGCAGGATCACCAAGTCCGCGTGGGTCATGATGCATCTATAACTACGTTGGCCACCGTACTTATATATGTAACCTTTCCCAGTTGTACTCAGTATCTGGCTCACACAACCCAGTGATTGACTTATCTAAGATGATAAACGATAATTACGCGCATAAATGAATATAAGCGAAAACCGCACACGCAGATCCTATTATGAAAATATATGAAGGTTCTTAGATTATAATCTAGGCCAAACCACCTAATTCTCTATAACCTTGGCTTTGAGTACCAATCTGTCACACCCCGACTAAGGTGGAAACACGAGGCTTGACGGAGGATTAACCGTCATAACACAAGATAACAACATAGAGAAAACTAAAAATGCATATCATAAAGTGTCATGACGTCCTCTGACAACAAGTACAAAACTTGAGTCAAGAAAAGTCGAAAGAACACAACACAAATCTAAGTATTACAAAACCAAGCTCCCACGCATGGGGTAATACATGCCTTAAGAAATATCCAGAATGCTAAACTGATTCAAAGTCTCAAATGCAAATCTCTCAAGATAATGATCCATAAAGGATGCCCTTAGGTCTGCTAAATCCTTCTACCCTGGCTTCACTGATCATTCATGATACCTGAAAATGATACTCGAAAGGTCAACATAAAGTTGGTGAGCTCGTAGGTTTAGAGGTAAACCCAGTTGTTGTGCTATAGTTTAAGTAGTGGACAATTGTGTAATATGAAAGTAGAATGCATGCAATAGATTTAGATTCCAACATAGCAATCCCATGCTACCATAGTGTTTCAAATGATACCAACCATTCATAATGGTATAAGCGCTTATTGTTCTCCGCACCTAGGGCCTACGAGTTGGAGCTAACATAGGTCGGCAAAATGATCTTATGCACATGTTCACATAGAACCTTGCATGAAATGATTAGTTCCGCAGAATTTGTTCAAACAGTCCTCTTGTCATTCACATAGCAGTCATAGGCACATAGCATTGTCCAAAATGATAGTAGTTTTGCACAGTGATGAAAACATGTTCAAAAAAAGATTTGACTATCATTTTCCCCCAACGGAAAAGAGTTAAAAAGTAGGGCTACGAGAACTCACCTTAACAAAGATGATAAGTAGCTGTGATTATGATCAAACAATTGTATGCAACGGCGTCCAGACACGACCTAATCCAGTTAATGTCCGATTCAGAAATATGTTTTCAAATGTATGATTAGGGTTGATGCATAGGAGTCAAAATGTGTGTTGTACCGTCGCTTTTAATGTTATTGGTTGTGTGATGGTTGATGATTTAGACTCGAAGAAGATAAGTTGAAGTATGTTCATTAATGTTATGCATAATACTACTTTAAAGAAAATAGATAAGTAACCCCAACAAGAATTAGATAATATGCAATACGTTCCGGTTATCTATCCGGTACTCCCAAATGATCTAGCTATTGGTACAACTATAAGAAGTGACACGTTTTAAATACACTAACAACCCTTTAGAAATTTTATATTTTATTAGATTATAAAATATATTTTTTTTGTCTTTTTGCCGATTTATTAAAATAATAATATTTTATTATTTTGTCTTTTTGTCGGATTTTGAGAAAACAAGTTTCTGTGAAATATTTTCTAAGTATAGTATTTTTATAAAATTTTGGCATGACCCGTTCGTTTATAAAGCATTTACCAAAGTTTCAAACCTTATTTTTAACACGTCCCTTAAATCCACCAATTTCCGACAAAATGCCAAAATCTACGTTTTCGTGACGTTTTATCAAAACGCGCTTTTCAAACGACTATTTTTATTATTTTAATATATACATGTATAAATCGATAAAAATCCGTTTTGAAACGCTTAAAATAATTAGTTTTTCACATATTGGGCCTTAAGGCCCAATAGTAGTCCGAAATCGAACAACGGGTTATAAGATACGCGATTAGATAATTCTAGTATTCAAATAAGCCAACAAATAAGTCGCAAAGATAAGCCGAACCACAAAAAGGTGTAAATAAGCTCACGGCTTATTTACCCTTTTTGGGCCGTGGGTTTACAAGCCCAAAACCATATATAGTTAGCTTTTTAAATAAGCCAATAAGCTATAAGTTATTTTAGTTCTTGAAATAAGCTACCAAAATAAGCTATAAAAATATGATACAAGAGGTAAATAACCAAAACCACTTTTCTTGTGACCCTTTTATGTTCGAAACCAAATAAGCCCCGAATAAGCTATAATAAGCTTTTTGAAATGCTTATTTTTAAGCTAGATGATAAATAAGCTATTTAGTACATAAATGTTATTCAACCATCACAACCAAAATATAAAAATGAACTTCCCTTGTCCTTTTCTTTTCGAGTTCGAACCCAAACAAGCACCCTTAATATTTATTTGAGAGAATTACATAAATTGTCCTTGTGGTTTGCCGGATCTAACATATTTGGTCCCTGTGTTTTTTTTTCAACGGGTTTGGTCCTTGTGGTTTTGATCCATTGCGGGTTTGGTCCCTTGTGGTTTGGATCCATTACGGGTTTGGTCCCTTGGTCAAACTAAGGAAATGTTGGTCAAGGGACCAAACCCGCAATGAATCAAAACCACAAGGACCAAACCCAATGAAAAAAAGCACAGGGACCAAATATGTTAGATCCGACAAACCACAAGGACGATTAATGTAATTGTCTCTATTTATTTTGTAACTTTTAGCTTTTGATTTTTAGAAAACGCACCATACAACTATTATCTATGCATCATTAGACTACTAAAAGGACACGAATATTTGAAATAAGGTGGCTTACAAAAGAGGGTTTTGAGATGAGAATAACACGAAACCAACAACCCAAACGTTGTTTTTTTGTAAACCCACGACTATTAGAATCAACATGGAAATGTTTACACCTTCATGTTCTTGGATCAAAATCAAAAAATATATGCGTGTGTGTGGTGAGTGTTTTCAGACGAACCAAGAGAGAAAAGAAAGAACAAAATGGAGTGTGTGTTTACAAAAATGAGATGTGTGTGTTTTTGAAAGAATATAAGACAAATGGGATGTACCAAGGTTGGGACAAGACTCCTAAAAATGAGCCTTCTTGCTCCCTTGTGGGGTTCGACCGCGGGTGGCATCCTAGGGGTTCCCTAGGTGCGTTTTGTCCCTTGTCGGGTTATCTAACACTCATAGATCGTGATTAAAATGTGACCTGAAAGTTCCTCGTATTTTTAACGAATGTAAAAATGTATTTACTTAAACTTTGAATATTTACACCATAGGTAATAAAGTTAAATTGTTTTAGATTTGATATGGACCATTAACGGACGTGTCGGAATGCGTTGTTTGACATTTTAAGCTGTTTGCGGGACAACCTCCTGGAAATTGATCAAATATAGATATAATTATCCATAAAAGATAATTAAAGAGAATGAATGAGCTAATGATCAAATTGATACTAAACTGACTACCGTTACACGGTAAATGCTCTGACTGAAACAGTAAAATTAAGAAGTCAAAGGACTTAAATAGAACATAATGATATTGGAAAATCCGCAAGGGTTACACGTTCGACCATACCACCACCAGCATCCACTAAGTGAATCAACACCCACATGCTTCTTTAATACTTATCACTATCAGTTTTTTTTTCTACGTTGACTGACCCGACTGCCTAGGCCGATTTGACCCGCCTAGGCGGTTTGTTGAGAGCCTTTTGACCAAAACGCCTAGATTGGTCGATTTGCTCCAAATCGGGGCAGAGGGGGACCGACTAGCGCCTAAGCCGATTTTTACAACATTGGGTATGCGTGCATGGAAAAATGTTACGTTTTCCAAGGAACTTGAACATCACGAGTTGGAGATGCGCCATCAGTTAATGATGCAGATCAATGAAACTCATATGCGTACCTTTGAAAAAAATGAATTTGTTGAAGCTATGAAGAAACTTTAAATGGGTGATGATGTTGTATTCTAATGTGTTTTGTATTGTTCTTCTATTGTTATTGACAATAAAGTAACATGATGAAAGTTTGACTTTTACAACATCGCATACTTTTGTGTTTTGTGTTGTTCTTCATCATTGGCTAGTTTTGTATGTTGATGTTTTACAACTAATTTGTTCTGATCAGTTTGACTTTTACAAGTCAATTTGGGTAGTTTCAAAAAGAATACCGGTTTCCTACTACTTGTTATCAAACATGATATACCCAAACAAATTGGTCTATTGCGTAACAAACAATATACATTATTTGAAAACCTTAAATTACACACTATATTCATATTCATTTAAGGTTTAGAACCATAATCAGATAATCACCGCAAACCAAATACCATGAGGACGAAAACCTAACCTAGCGTCCCCAAATTCATATTACTAACAAAAGTATGCTTCTCACGAACACCCAGATAGGATTCATTCACCATCATCTGGATACGCGTCATCTTATCAAATTTATGATTTTGCACACGTCTTAACAAACGAACAGTTTCCTTGCCACATGGTTACCACTTAACCTTTTAAGCTCATCTATACCACTTATTTCTTTTACTTTTTAAAACGTTTGATACCTCCTCACATAGCTCTTGAAACTTCTTCTTAAGCTTCAACTCAGTCTTCATTTGTCTCCCTATTAAGACTAGAATTTTCAAGCTCCTCGATACATGTCATTTTTAATGAACAGATGTTAATGGAAAAGAGTTTAGGTAAAACGAATTATAACGATTTATTTATAGGGTAGGAGTTTGGAATGAGTGAGTTATGGTATTGGAATTTTAGAATCGGATTTTATGACAAGTTGGGTTAGAAAGAAAAAAGGCGGGGAAAAAAGAAAAGGCCCAGATAAAAACATCTTAGGGACCAAACGTGCAATTGCAAAAAGACAAAAAAATTGAACAATAATGTTTATTTTATTAACTAAGTACTTAGGGACCAATGGTGCAATCTGAATTAAAACTGGAAAGACAATTGTACCATTTAGTGGAAGTGCGACGTGGCCAAGATAACGACAAAAATAACTGTCGTTATGTATAACGGGGCTTGAGGGACTAAACGGGTAACAAAAGTCACATATAAGGATGACGTATAAGAGTCCACGTTATCTGGGGACCAAACGGGCAAACAGGGTTCACATTAGGGATCAATTTCACTGTTAGTAGATGGCATGTGTAAAAGAAGGAACTTAAACATGGTACGTTGGTCATTTACCTTGTAATTAACACATACACACTTTTATTTACTAAGTAATCAGTCCAAATATGGGTGGAAACAAAATGGCTCTAATTTCCTCTTTGTTTCCCATCAATCTGTTTGTTTTCCTTTCAGAAAAACTAAAGAACACAAGAATCCTTTTATTTCCTTTCCTTTCTTTTCTTTTACACTCAAAATGAAGCTTCAGAATGCAACGTTGTTGTCATCATTAAGAAACTGGGCATGCTCAAGAGATGAAAAGTTTCTTGACTTATGTATAGGTTTTCAACTAATAGCAATATACTATAGCATGTATGACTTGTTTAGTTAAATGGGTGGATTTGGGGGTCTTTTATCTCAAGCAGGTCAAATTTGGAAATTTAAATGAAAATGAGAGATTAAATGGACTGAAACCAAATATTTGATTTATTTTGATGTGTAAGAGCTGAGACATTTTATACCCATGCGGAAAAACTAAATTATGCACTATTTAGTTACAACAAGTCAATTTTAAAGATTTCTCAAGGGTGAGGAGAGGAAAGAAAGTGAGGAAAAAGGAAAAAAACCAAAAAGGTTCGTGTTCTTTAGTTTTTTAGGGAGACAATGGAAAAGGGGAGATGAATTGGGTGATTTACATTCACAGAGTTTCATCCTAAAAGTGAGGTAAAGATAGCAATAAGAACGTTTATATTATTAAGGCAGTTAAAAACTTTTATAATGTGCCTTTCATTTTTTATGGCTAGAGAACACAAAAGTAGTAACTAGCTTCTTTCCCTTAATTTCACATACCTTTTTTACTCCCTTTTCCTTCTCTTTTATCTTTAAAATATGCGAGACCACACTGTAAATTCTAAATTCATCGTATGCATTAGTCATAAGCGCACATGATTTAAATACAAAACAAATTTGTTTCCGTTAACATGATTGCTCTTCTACCGCTCTACGATAGGAATACTTAACCTTCTGGTTATCTCCCCACCCTCTCATGTCATGGACCGATTCTATTTTCTCAATCCAACGAGCATAAGCTATCGCGCCACCCTTCCCATTATATTCCTTTAGGTTACATGCTAAAAACTCCTTGTATGAACATCCACTTCGACCATTGTTCACGCTAACACTTCTAAACATCATCTTAGATGTTGCTTAGGTGGTTACCTACTGTGTAATGATAGTAAGAAGCAAAGTTTTGGAAATTGCTGAGCGATGACCATGGAAAAGTCAGGGACTTCGTTGACGCCTCGATTCGCTCTGTTACCTCGGTCACCTCTTTGACCATCTTGATCACCACCAACTATAACAACCTACAATTTTCATCTATGTAATTATCCATCTATTAAATTAGATGCAATTTTCATCAGTGTAATTATCCATCTATTAAATTAGATGCAATTTTCCTTAATGTAATTTTCGTCTATTAAATTAGATGCAACCATTTTCTTGGAAAGATTTTTGCTTTATTCCATCCATAATGTAATGTAACTTACATTACAAAAGTAAACGGAGCTCACGCAAACTACCAATGCCAATTTCATCAACATTTATAGCAAGTAAACGTTATAATATGTCAAGCAATATGTTTTAAACTTCATTTTACCATACGTTATCTATTTAACGTACCATCCATAACGTTTAATATAAAATGGACTTTATACGTTAAACGTTTATATCAAAACCCTGATTACATGTAATGTTTACATACAATACAAAGGTACAAGCTTTTAAGGCATGTGTACTAGTGTACAATGCATAACATTCGAATATATTTTCTCTCCAAAACCAATGTACCACCCTTTTAAGCCTGAAGTACAAGTTGATAAAGCACACATTTAAACTAGCTCATTTCCCTCCATTTTCTTAAGGATTTCATACCATCTCTTTAGCACTAAGTACAAGCACTCTAATGCATCATATTTAAACACTTTTCCCTATCTAATTCTAACCCTAGCTCAACTTAAACTAAAAACCAAACCCGAAAACCCTAAATGACCTGTTACCCCTTAACTAGCTAAGACCTAAGCAAGCTACCACATTCTCTCATGATTGCACCACTTCCTACTACTTGATACGCACCTCATCACTCCTTGTTCACCACCTAGCCAACTTATACACCAGTAAACCTCCTTGTAACCTCCTTATATAAACCGAACCTTTCTCACCCTCTAACACCTTTTAAAGCTACTCCTAGCTTATACTAGTCATCCTAGCTATCCCTTGGCCATCACTCCTAGCTCACCTTGGTCACTACTTCTCCTAAACTTGGCCACTACTCTTCTTTACCCCTATATATAGCCGAAACATGCATGCTTCCATAAACTTACCATTAAGCTAAACACTACTTCAAAATCATGTTCTAACCAAGATAAAGAAGAGAAGAAGAGAAAGTATAAGCTATTTAAAGCATGAAACAGAAACAAAGTCCTTGATTCATCTCCTAAAGGTTTCGGGTCTCATTTGTTTCATTCAACCCATTTTCACTATTTTGTGTACTAAGTAAGCTTTCTATCTAGTTCAATAAGCTCTTATTATGTCTATGATCATATATAAACTTGTTTTAATCATTTGCATAAGTTAAAACCTTGTTGGAAACCCTAAACCAAACCAAACCCTAATTCGACCCACTTTGGGAAAACCCTAATCCATTCGAATTCAAAATAAGCTGTATGATATTATTCCCATCTTAATAAGTTCTTACATCTTTTATGATCCACATGAGTAAGCCCTTTAAACCCTAAGGCTTAGCGTTTGGTTTCCTAACCATACGCACCTTTAAAAACTTAACACCTTTATTCGTAAACCCTAATAAGCTAAAAGCCATAAGCTGATTTTATAAGTATCTAATAAGCCTAGATATCAAATTTAATTATCATAAAAACTAATCCTAAAATCCATCAACCCATCGGGTTATGTTTCTAAACCAAACGTGCCCATTTTGGATTTTTAAGCCTATAAGCTCTTTTCATAAGCTACAAGCTCGTAAAACTTACTTATTTTAGCTTATAGTAATAAGCTATAAGCTGCAAAATTGATTTCGAGATTAAAAATACAAAGATTATGGATTATGGACTAGAAACGCAAATCATTTTATGCATGAGGGGTATATATTGTAACTTTTGAAATTATTAAACTTTTGGGCCAAAAGTGTAATTATCCTAAAGTTAAAACCACAAAGGGGGGGGGGGGTGGCCCCTTCATTGTTTTTTCCATATTTTCTAAGTTAAGGGTTAAATGTTTAAAATATAATTAAAGGGTTAAAAGTGTAAATTAATATATACCAAGGGTATATATTGTCATTTTCATATTCTCAAGGGTATAAAATGTAATATTTTTATATTAATTATAAAAATATATTTAAATATTATAAGACTCAATTTTATTAAAGCCCGACACATTTGTCGTTATCATTCGTCGATCGAAACACTATAAAATAATTATGTTATGTATTTAACATAATTTATCATCTACTAGCTTTTGAAGAAACTTAAAAAGATAAAATCTTATCAATTAAACTATAACGTATCACGTTACTAGGGAGTTTCATGTGAGGGGATTTCATTTGGGTAGACGTTTTGACGAGTTGCTAGATTTACGATTTAAAGTGTTCTAGCTCCTCAAACGTTTACTCATGACCTTGGATTATTGATAGCGCCGAATGAGTGATTACGATATTTTCATAAACCAAATTAATATTTACATTAAACTTTATGAAATAAAGTTTTGAAATATAAACAATCGAACTAAGACTTGACATATTACCCTAGGTTGCATGACGCGGCCGTTTATTTCCAGTTGAGTCACTTTTGACATCAATTAGATTTCCCTGTTAAGGTGAGTTCATAGTCCTACCATTTTAAGTTTTTCCAAACCTCGTGGGGGGATACATGCTATAAACAATGAATACAAGTATTTTCTAATTGTATGCTATCCTGATATATTATTGCCTAAGTTTACCTTCACTTCCAATATCATTTAATCATAAACCATTAATCACTTACGAGTGAACGCGAATATTGTGGATAGATCTATCGGGATTGACGAATCCCGTTTGTGTTTACCTGTACATGAGGTAATCAAACGCACTATATTTGAGAATAATGGGTAACTTTGGCAAGTTACCTTTCCAAGAGGACATTTGTTCCTCAATAATGTCACTGAGGTGATTTCCATGTTAACGTGTTGGTGTCATGAGCTTAGGGCAATAATACTGTTTTCCATGATAATTGTAATTGTGCAATTATTACCACTTATGATGACTTGTATTCAACCATTTCATTACAAACCTATGAATTTCACTCAACCTTTGTGTTGACCTTTTTAGCATGTTTATCTCAGGTAATTGAGCAACCTATGGCACAGAGTGGCATTGGACTTGAGGACGTCCAAACTTGTTATCATTCAAACTCTATGTTTTCATATGTATGTTGGGACCTCCTTTTGTAAAACTCTGAAATAATATTGAATGATAACTAAATTTTCCAAAACGTCTCTTTTGAGTCGTTTATAATGATTATGATTGTTGATTCATGAAGTAATACCCCAATTTAGCTTCCGCTGCTATATGTCAAATAAGGGGGTGTTACAGATTGGTTTCAAGAGCCGAAGTTATAGAGAACAAAGTTAAAACATAAACTATAACCATTTTCCATCCAAGAAAGTCCTCCGTACCACTACATTTCTTGAATAGTATGTAAAGATACATAACTATTATATAAATAACTTATGTTATTTTCCACTAGGTTGTTACAGAATTATGTCTACATCCACCCACCCTATTATCGTCCTATCTGATTCCTATATTGAGGATGCTTTTTCCTCTACGAATACCCCTGACTATACCCCGGCTTCACCGAACTATTTCCCAGCTTCACCGGGAAACACCTTTTTTGATCCTTTAAAGGATTTATCTAAGGATCTTTTGGCCTCGCTAGCCATCTTACCTTTCCACGATGATCCATATATGAAGGTCATGCAAGCATATAATGCTACTAATAATGAATCACCTATTCTACTACCACGAGCTCCTATTGCTCCACCAACTATTTTGCCTTCATCTCTAGTGTTACCACTATCACTAATGTTTGATCTTTGAGATTTCTTTCTTCCTGAAGAGATTTTACCATCTCAGAAATGAGCCCGTTCCTGATCATCCTCCTCTACTTCTGCCCCACCTCAAGTATTTGAGATTGGAGAAAGTTCTCATAAGACGAGCCTGGAGGGCCATGAGGAACAGATCGAACAAATTTTGAAATCACTAGATGAGCTTCCCTCTTAGGCCAATTGAGCAACATGGAAGATAAGATAGAAGGTCTTGGTAATGGTCGAGTAATCATACAACGAGATTTTGACCAACTAGAAACCGAACTTCAAGAAGCCCGTACCCAGATTGCTGGATTTCAGAGAAAGCAAATGGGGCATGACGACGAGATTGTTCTTGCTCGCGTCAGGACTTCTACTTTAGAGATACTCATCGAGGATATCCAGATTCACCACCGATCATATATGAAGAGTCTTCTGGACAAGATCCATCAGCTCAAGAACCACAAAGAAGGACCACCAGACAACTAGACTAGATCCTTATCATTTACAGCTTTTGTTTAGAATCCAACCATGGGATGTGTGGCATAAATAACGACACTTGTCAAAATTTGATTATGTAAAATATGTAGATAAGTTGTTTATGACATAATGAAGTTGTGATTCCATTATACCTCGCTGTTTTATGATACTGATTTATGGACGTCGTGGTTGTTTATCCTATATTCTGTAGTGTGATGTATCATATCTTTATGAATCCATGTTACTATGACTCTCTCCACCCGGTTTTCTTAAACCTTTGACCAAATATCATGGATATGATAAATGATCAAGATATTGAGTACGATTTCACATACACCACCACCAGACTAGCCTTTGATAAGTTATCGAAGTGGTCGCGGTATGAAACCAATGGAAAGTAAACTAGTCCCCGAGAAACCTAACGAGTCAGATACTTGTTAGAGTGTTCATCTCTGGAAGTCTTAGATTCCAAAATTATCACAAAAAAAAAGGAATCAGTTGTAGTTACTTTGTTAAGACTCGTATCAAATAAGTATCTATGTCAAATGATTTCAATATCACTATGTATAATTTTTTTTTGATTTTATACAAAGACTTGTGATATATTCTTATTATGTGTTGTCTTGTAAATGTTGATAGAATGGCTCCCAAGAGGACACCAACATCTGCAGCACCAGCCATGTCTCAAGCTGCCATCAGGAAACTAGTTGCTGATAGTGTTGCCGCAGCTCTGGAAGCACAAGCTGCTACCATGGCAAATACTGACAATACCACTAGGAACACCGGACCAAGAGAAACTCCCGTAGCAAGAAAATGTAGCTACAAAGAGTTTATGAGCTGCCAACCTTTCAATTTCAAAGGTACGGAAGGGGCTGTTGGTCTCATCCGCTGGTTTGAACGAACTGAATCGGTATTTTCCCGTAGCAACTGTACCGAGGACTGCAAAGTGAAATTTGCTACTGGTACTCTAACTGAAGAAGCTTTGTCCTGGTGGAATTCATTCGCCCAACCTATTGGAATAGAGGAAGCTTACAAGATCACCTGGTCCGAATTTAAAAAGCTCTTAATAAAGAAGTATTGTCCCCGAACTGAGGTTAAGAAAATGGAAGATGAATTTTACAATCTGACTGTAAAAGGAAATGATCTCAAGACTTGTGTTAGAAGATTCCAACTATGGTGCCAAATTCTGAGAAACTCATGGAAGTCTTCATTGGGGGATTACCTAGAAGTATTGAAGGAAATTACCACTTCAAAGCCTCAAACTTTGGAGGAATCTATTACCATAACCCTGAGGTTAATGGATCAGGTAATAAAGCACAATTCTGCGCAGGAACCAATTGATCCACAAACGAAAAGTTTAATTGAATAGAAGAACCTTCACCACAATAAACAAACTACCTAAAAACGAAACAACAATAACAACCGCAACAATGATCACCAACAACAACAGAATAGAAGGAAAGAAACTGTCAGGGCTTATGCTGTCACCCCAACTGAAAACAGTAGGTATACTGGAAGCCTTCCCCTGTGTAAGAAATGCACCCTGCATCACACAGGACCTTGCACTGTTAAGTGTCAGACTTGCAACAAGGTGGGTCATCTGACCAGGAACTGTAGAAACAAAGGGCCAACCACTAGAAGCAATCTACAACCAGTGTCAGTAACTTGTCCAGGCTGCGAGAGAAAGGCACTACCAAAATTCAGTGCTCAAGGAGCAAACCAACAATGCCCACAAGAAGACATACTTCGCGAGGGACAAGAACAGCCACCAAGACCCAACGATCCACTGTACGTCCTGCTAACCAACATCTAGCTAGAGTATTATTTGATTCAGGAGCAGATAAAGGTTTTGTATCCATATCTCTTGCTTCTATGCTTAATATCCCACCAATTACACTAGATACCACCTATGACATTGAAATGGCCAATAGAAACCTAGTAGGCATTAATACTGTTATCCAAGGTTGCACTCTGATTTGGTTAAATCAACCTTTCAAAATTGATCTTATGCCGACTAAACTCGGTAGTTTCGACGTTGTCATTGGTATGGACTGGTTATCCAAGTATCATGCTAAAATTCTATGTGACGAGAAAGTCGTCCATATCCCCAACAACGGTGAAACTTTGATCATACAGGTAGAAAAATAAAAAAAAAAATAAATTAACAAAAAAATGATGATTGATTATCCAAGTATCATGCTAGAATTATCTGTGACGAGAAAGTCGTCCACATCCCCATCGACGGTGAAACTTTGTTCATATGAGGTGATCAAAGTAAAACCCGACTAAGCCTCATATCCTGTATTAAAACTGAAAGATATATATCCAGGGGATATCAAGTTTTCATAGCCCAAGTAATGGAGAAGAAGTCAGACGAAAAACGACTAGAAGATATACCGGTAGTTTGGGAATTTCTTGAAGTCTTTCCTGAAAATCTACCTGGCCTTCCTCCGGTTCGCCAAGTAGAATTTCAAATCGATTTAATGCTAGGATCGGCACTAGTAGCCCGAGCACCTTATAGATTAGCTCCTTCATAAATGCAGGAACTATCTGACCAACTACAAGAGTTAGCAGACCGAGGTTTTATTCGACCAAGTACTTCGCCTTGGGGAGCTCCTGTCTTATTTGTTAAAAAGAAAGACGGATCTTTCAGAATGTGTATCGATTACCGGGAGTTGAATAAACTTACCGTAAAGAATCGTTACCCATTACCCAGGATCGATGATTTATTCGACCAACTTCAAGGTTCGAGTACTTACTCAAAGATCGACTTAAGATCAGGCTATCACCAACTGAGAGTCAGAGATGAAGATATTCCCAAGACTATTTTTAGAATGCTGTACGGACACTACGAATTCCAAGTGATGCCATTTGGTTTAACTAACGCGCCTGCTATGTTCATGGACCTCATGAACCGTGTGTGCAAACCATACTTGGATAAATTTATGATAGTGTTCATTGATGATATACTCATCTACTCCCGTAACAAAGAAGAACACGCAGATCACCTGAGAATAATCTTGGAATTACTCAAAAAGGAGAAATTATATGCCAAGTTCTCCAAATGTCATTTCTGGATCAATATCGTACAATTTCTCTAGCACGTGATTGACAGTCAAGGAATTCACGTTGACCTCTGTTGAACACCCGTCAAGATTTGAAGCATTTAAGCATTGGACCTCCACCTACTACCCCACATAAATACGTCAATACCTTAGAACTTCGCCGGTTATTATCGGAGATTTATCAAAGATTTATCAAAATTTGCAAAGTCTTTGACTGAATTAACCCAGAAAAACAAGAAGTATATCTGGGGCGAAGACCAAGAGTCGGCTTTTCAACTGCTAAAACAGAAGCATGTGAAGATCTCAATCTAGCATTACAGAAAGAAATGATGAATTTTTTTTGTTTACTAGTGATCAATCCCATCAAGGTTAGAGCGGTGTTAATGCAAAGAGAGAAGGTTATTACATATGCATCCCGACAACTTAAGCCTAATGAAGAAAACTATACCACTCATGATCTCGAATTAGGAGCAGTAGTGTTCGCTCTTAAAATTTAGAGACACTATCTGTATGGCACCAAATGTATTGTGTTCACTGATCATAAAAGTCTTCAGCATATCCTTGATCAGAAAGAGTTGAGCATGAGACAACGCCATTGGCTAGAATTGCATGCAGACTCACATTGTGAAATTCGCTAGATACCATCCTGGAAAGGCAAACCTGTTGTAGCAGATGATTAAGCCAAATGAACGAATAAAACCACTTCGAGTTAGGATCATAAGTAAGGACCATACATCCAACATTACCATCAGTAATTATCGTCAAAGCTCAAACTGAAGCACTCAAAGAAAAAAACATCAAGAGCTGAAAACTACGAGTAATTTAACAAAGCCATTTGAATACGTCCTAGATGTGAACTCGTTGTATTAAAAACCGCAGTTGGTTACCACTTTTTGGTAATCTGAGAGACCTTGATCATGAATAAGTCCATAAATCGAAGTATTACCATTTCACCCAGGTTTTACAAATGTATCATGGTCTAAAGAAACTCTATTGGTGACCTACACATGAAAGGCAATCATCGCTAAATATTGTTGGCAAATGTTTGACATGTTCTAGAGTTAAAACAGAATGTCAAAAGCCATCTGTCTTACTGTACAACCCAGAAATTCCTATGTGGAATGTGGGAGAAAATAACTGGGATTTCCTCTCAAAACTACCCAAAACCTAACAAACAGACATGACCAATCTGGGTCATTGTTGATCATCTTACCAAATCCACCATTTCATCCCTAACCCTAGAGACAAATAGTAAATGGAAACCCTTACAAAGGTTATACATAAAGGAAATAGTCTCCCTGCAATGGTGTGCAATATCTATCATCTCGGATCGGACAGTCATTTCCACATCTAGATTCTAGCAATCAATACAAGGTGCGTGGGTACTCAATTAGACATGAGTACAGGTATTATCAATCCTGAAACCGATGGACAAAGTAAAGAACCATCCAAACACTTGAAGACATGCTTCGAGCGTGTTATAATTTTTTAGAAAATGGGGAGGAGGATGGTAAAAAACACTTACCATTAGTAGAATTTTCTACAATAATAGTTTACCAATGGCCAATATTAATGGCAACACCATTGAGGCACTTTATGGTCGAAAGTGCAGATCACCTGTTTGCTGGGCCAAAGTTGGAGATGTTCAACTTACAGGACCAGAAATAATCAATGAAACCACTGAGAGAGAGTGCCAAAATTCGACAAACAGCTTGCCAAACTGCAATAGACGCGGCAGAGAAGTTATGCTAATGTAAACAAAAGCCTTTAAATTTCAAGTGGAGAGCGAGTTTATGTTAAAAGTGTCCACCTTCGTAAAGGTGTCATCCGATTCGGAAAACCGAGGAACGCTAATCCCCGGTACATTGGACCTTTTAAAATCCTTGAACGGATTGGCCCAGTGGCATATAAACGGACTTCCTGAGAGCCATAATGTCTCACAATGTACTTTCTAAGTTCTAATCTAAAGAAATGCTAACTGACGAAGCCCTTGTCATGAAAGAGCTTCGAACTCGATGACAAACCTCAACTTTGTGGAAGAACCAGTGGAACATGGATCGAGAAGTCAAGCACTGAAACAAAGTCGTATTCCTATAGTCAAAGTAAGATGGAACTCCAAAAGACGACCAGAATTTACGTAGGAACGTGAAGATCAAATTCGTTCCAAGTATCCACATATGTTTTCAAACATCACTTCGGCATCCAACTAAATCTCGGGACAAGATTTCTTTTAAGGGAGGGAGACTATAACAACCCGTAATTTTCATCAATGTAATTATTCATCTATTAAATTAGATGCACTGTAATATCCATCTATTATATATATACTGCATTTTTACAGGGAAATTTTTGCTTTATCTCATTATGCAACGTAACTTGCATCTCTAAAGTAAACGAGCTCACACAACCTCCACTAATGCCATCTATATCTATGTTTATATTATGTAAACATCCTAATATGTCAAGTCTATATCTTAATATCATTTTACCAAGTACATTCTCTATTTAACATACCATTTACAATGTTATATCAAAACAGACTTTATCCGTTAACATTTATATCAAAACCCTAATTATATGTAATGTATACATATAAAATTAATGTGCAAACTTTCAAGCATGTGTACAAGTGTACAATGCCATCATATTTGAAATATAATTTCCTCCAAGTCAATGTACAACTCATTTAAGCTCAATGTACAAGTCAATAATGCAAGAAAACCAAACTAGGTCATTTTACCTCCTAAATCACTTTAGTTTCTTACCACCACTCTAGCACAAGGTACAAGCACTTAATGCATGATTTCTAAACCCTAAACCTAAACCCTAAGTCATCTTAAAGCCCTAATCTAAAACCCTAAACCCTAAACGAAACCCTAAAACCCTAATTTCACTTTAAACCTAAAACTAAACCCTAAACCTTAATCCTAACATTAAACCTTAATCCTAAACCCTAAACTATCCTTAATCCTAACCCTAATCCACGAATTAAAACCCTAAATCCTAAGCCGAAACCAAACCAAACCCGACACCCCTTTAGATTCATTTTAACCCATTTAATCAAACAAGCACCTTAAGCAAGCATCCTAGCACCACCATGACATCACTAACCTATGTTCACAAGCAAGTAACTAACACCTCCATTACCTCACCTTGGCCACTAAGTTTTGCATTGTACCTATCCCTTGTTATCCTAGTTAACCGTACCCTCACGACACCCTCACCACCCTTGCATATCTACACTCACCTAGCTCTCCATACTCATTCACCTATGCATCCATTATCACTTACTCTATAGCACCTTGATCCCTACTCTAAGCATAAAACTTGGGCACCAAGGGTTTTCACCCCTATATAAGCCAAATCCAAGCAACCCTTTCAAATCACACCTCAAATCTTCATCACAAACACAAATGGAGTTCTAGATCAGCCAAGGAAGAAGTAGAAGGTCCCTAAGATCATAATTTAAGCCAAGAACCAAGAGGAAAAAGCCCTTGAAGTCGTTACTAGGCGTACGAAACCAAAAACCCCATTTTGACCCATTTTACTCCCAAAGTACTTATAATCTTGTTCAAATAAGCTCACAATCTGTTTTAGAATTTCATAATACTCTTAATACATATATAAACTCTGTTTTGCGAGCTTGAATCCTTCAAACTCATTATTTTTATGACTACGAACACCCTAAAAACGACCCGTTTTGATTTCCTAGTAAACAAATCCTTGTTCTAACTTTTGTTATACGTTAGAATCATCTTATTTTAGCTTATATACGAAGCTATAAACTGCAAATATCATTTGGAACCCTAAAAATAAGCTTCATGGCTTTTTGGAGTATTGATTTGCAAATGTTACCATGCATAGGTGGTGATATATCGTAACTTCTAAAATGTATAACAAGAGGGCTAAAAAATTTCATTAATTTTAACAGTTATAACTATAAGGACCTATCTTGACAAGTTTCAAAGTTAAAGGTTTAAATTATATATATTTTATATATAAAGGACTAAAATTGTAAAAGTTTATAAATCGAGGGTATATATTGCCATTTTTGCAAACTTAAAAATATAAAATATAATATTTTTTATATAAATTATAAATATATATATTAAGACTCGATTTTATTAAAACCCGACACATTTATCGTTATTAATCATCGATCGACGCAATTATATAACAAGTAACGTATTATTTAACGTAATTAATTTATCATCGACTAACTTTTGAAAAAAACTTAAAAATTATATCGAATCACGTTACTAGGTAGCTCATGTGAGGAGTTTCATTTAGGTATAATGTTATGCTGGATTTACGATTTACATGTCCCTGGCTCCTCTAACGTTTACTACATGACTTCTGAATTATGATGGCCCGAACTGTGATACAAAATTTCTATAAATTAATAAAATCAAAGTAATACGTTAAACTTTAAAAAGTTTTGAAACATAAACCATCACACTAAGACTTGACATAAACCCTAGTTGGCGTGACGAGCCGTTAAACTTTTTCACTTGATATACTTGTCATTCAATCAATTTTCCCCCTGTTAAGGTGAGTTCATAGCCTTGCATTTTAAATATTCTAATATTCATAAACCCGCGAGGATAACAAGCTATAAACCATAAATCAAGTGGTTTTTTCTAACTGTAAAGCTATCCTGATATATATAATGCCTACGTCCTTACTTTTTGCCATTAAGACCCTACTATCATGAACCGTTAATTACTCTTCGGAGTAGGCGCAAATGCTGTAAATAGATCTATTTGGGACTGAACTCCCCCGTTGGTTACTTAATACGTTTTTGCTAACCAAACGCACTTCATTTAAATCACTATGCGAGTGTTCGGAAAAGGCACCCGTTGGGGGCAACTTCTTGTGATTATTGATTATCTCAAGGTCTCGGTGTCATGAGCTTATGGCAATAATACTGTTTTCTATAATAATTGTACTCATTGCAATTATTACACTTATGGGTGTATAACAACGTAACCCACTATTGACTTGTATTCAAACTGTTTTAACATAAACATATAATTTACTCACCAATGTGTTGAACAATTTTAGCATGTTTATCTCAGGTATTTGAGCAACTTATGGCACGGAGTGGCACAGACTTGAAGATGGCTAAACTATTATCATTCAAACTTTATGTTTTCATGTAGATTTTGGGACCTCTGTTTGTAAAAACAACTCTGATGAATATAAGAATGATAACTTATCATTTAAAAACGTATCTTTTGAGTCGTTTTCTATGATTATCAGAACTGATGAATCTATAAATAATACCCCAAAAGATTACTCCACAGCTATATGTAAAAAATGGGGGTGTTATACAAGATCATGGAGTTCTTTGGTTACAAACATTTGGAAGAGATTACTGTTCGAAGGCAGGACGATCAGCTGTACAGGTTTCGAGAAGGCGACTTTAAAAGACTTCGTCACCAAGACATTAAAGATATGTTACTTTTTCTTGTTCAAGGTAAGCTGGCCAACCCTCAATATGAAGAACGATTTGCACTAAAGTGGTGGCTATTGAGATTGTACATGAGACGCATTGTCCTTCAAGGGGAACGTGTGGAGGATCTACAAGTGGCAGTGAAAAGCTACCAGAAGAAGAAAATCTTCCCCCCCCCTCAAGACCAGACTCATACCATTCAGATCTCAGAACAATGACTCCCTACACTGCTTACCATAATATCCAAGGCATTATCTATCAAGATGACATAGACATAAATCATTTGATGCGAACTAATGAACTTCATAAGTTCAGTAACGGCACACTAAACCATGTTCTCAAACCGCTCTCACAGATTGCTACTTGGATCAGATGAGTACTTGCAAAGAGAAAATAGAGCAAACAAGACAAGCAGAGAGCTCGGGTGATGATAAATTCCATTGATAAGAAACTCAGAGATAGAAGGTTGATGCGTAGTCTAGAAAAGTTTGTTGGTGGAAGACCTTACGGTGGAGACCTTCGGCTGCTACAAAGAACCATATGACTCCTTCATATGATGTTCTCATCACTCAGGTCAAACCTCGTAAATAATATAAATTTATGAATTTGTATATATGTAGAGTAGACTTATGGTGATAATAAGGAGTGCTTGAGTACAAAATTTTCAAGAATTTTCTAGTAAATTAAAAAAATTCAAATTATAATACTCAGCACTATCTTATATATCCCTCATATATAGAGGGGGACAAAAAAGCATTAAAATGTTCCTGTGTAGAGATTTGTTTAACATTTAGTCCTCTAGAACGTTTTATTCAAATTGATATCTAAAATATCAAGGGGATTAACATTTTGATAAGGGGAGAAAATGTGAGTAAACTGAAATCTAATTTGTATTAAATGTGATCATAAAATGACTCAAATGCACTCCACACTTAGCATGGTAATTCTGACGATAACAATGCACAAGATTCAGTGGAGCTTTTAGTGAAATGATGAAAATCTCTCAAAGTGTAAAATGTGTTGATATATTATATCAAACACTTTGATTGAACTTTTCAAATGATTTTGGCTTCGATTGTGATGAATAAACCCGAAAAGACACGACCATGTACTTAAATTTAAATTGAGTATAAGGTGGGATAGGTATAATAGGTAATCAATTCCCATATCTAGCCATAACGGAGGGATCTACCCAGGATAATCCACTAGATAGTGTAGAAGTTCCTTAGGTATGAATACAAAAGGAGAAAAAGTGAGAACGAGAAAAGTGCCTGCCGATTACGATTTAGCTAGTACTGGAACAAACCAACAAGGTACTAGTTATGAAGTCTCAGTAAGCGCTAAAGGGTTGAAGAATTAAAAAGAAAAGTTAAGATAAAGGGTGAAAAGAAAGAAGCCCTCCTTACACTTAGGCAGAAACGGGTCAATAGATCTGCTGTCAAGAATCACAAAGATGATTGCTGACATTGAAGACTGACATCATGGACTAGTGATGCAATGCACAACCCTACCTAGCCCTCAAGGGTCACTCAAAGACTCTTGTTTCATTCATTCTCATGGGAGATTACAAACGCATTTCTAACAACTTTCTCATCCGAGTTTAGGTTGATATTGAAAAGTGGCAGTATGCCTACCCTCCGATCACTAAAACTAAAGTTACACTATGAGTCTAAAGCCAAAAGAGAGACACCAAAAATCTCATTATGGAAACACTTGTCAAAAATATCTTGCGTAATCCTCACTAAAATGTGATAACGAGAAATATAAGAGTCCAGCGCATTTAGTCCTTGCGATAGTTGCCAAACATCCGAGTGATACTTAAGTATTCAACAATGAAGATGAAATCCTGCTTGAGCACAACATCAAACAAGCTCATGGTAGGTGACCTGTCGATTCTTGATAAATCAATACGTGTGATAACTGAAAGCAACAACGATGCGATTCTATAGAATCAAACTTGTTTCCAGGTTTATTGGATCAACCGATTGATGAATTTTTGAAATATAACATCTCGATGTGGTCACAAAACCACTAGCAAGTGACACGTCCGATTGACTTTTCAAATTGATTTTTTCTAATCAATCTCGATGAATAGTATATCCCGTGGTTCACTCTTATCGCAACGCTGTCTGCTTTGAGACGTCCCGAATGAGAACATGTTGATATGATGAATCTACTACATACGATGTATTAAAAAAGATTTAATACTTCAGCTGAAATCATGTCCATAAGGAGATTCTCTTAAATTGAATTTTACCTGATAACAGGATCGACATCCTCACGGATTCGAAGGTACTGCCAACCAAGCACGGGGCGAATGACAAAGCCATATTCGTCCTCATCAAACCGCTTTATTTGCAAACTGTTTTGAATCATATACTTTAAGATGGAAGGAGAAGGATATCATTTCCAGCTGACTACACAAGATTCATAACCACATGCTCATACCCGACAAAAACATAAAGACATCAGAAACCTCATTGTACATGTTTCAAGACTCCGCTCCTCTGATAGCCGTAACGTCTTTTATTTCAAGTGACGAAGTATTAAAGACAAAAGAATTTCAAAGAAGTTATTTGTCACTCATATACCGAACGTCTTTCTCGAAGTGACGAAAGTGTTTTTAAAGTTTAAAGAATTTCAAGAAAGATGCAACATTAAAGCTTTTCAAGTCAACAAATCAAGAAAGGTATGAGCATGTCGGTCCAGAAGTCGCAAGTTCACAAGATGGTAAAGTTTACAAGATGGTGAAATGAGATTATGCTTGGTTGATGATCTCAAGGTGCTCAAGATCACATTTTCACATTCAAGATAAAGGAACAAGCTCAAACCCAAAGTCAATGATCACTACATCACAAGTTAATGATTGAAGTTAAACAAGCTCAAGACTAAAGATTAAGTATTGTATGTTAGGTTTAAATCTTGTAAAATAGAGTTACCTCCCTTAGGGGGAGATTGTTAGGAACACAAAAGTGTCATCACTTTCCAATAGATAAATAATTCATTACTCATTAAATAAATTTTGGAAACTTACATAGTTAGTTACTAAGGCCCATGGAATAAACCCAATGCAAGCCCAACCCACTGCCATGTAAGAGTATTTATACACCTCTCCATGCCATGAGATGTAGTTGGTTGTTGTATTGTCACGTAGTAATGCGATTTAATCCCTTATTTCTCTCACTAGACAATACATCCTTCCTTCCCACTTTCATCTCTCTAGTTCTACGTTGTTAAATATTACTTATATTCTTCACTTTGCTCATGTTTCTCGTCTTGAATCCGCCAGGATGTTCAGTGCTTTTGATGCACAAAAAACATCACAATCTTCAGATGGATGTTAAACGACTTTTTTAATGGTCTATTTAGAAAAGAGGAAGTGTTATGATAGCCAACCTGAGGTTTTTTTGTAGATCAAGACTTACCCGACCATGTTAATTTAGGTTGAAGAAACTCTATACGATCTCCAACAAGCCTTCACGAGCAAAGGTTATGACAAACTGTTCTTCATTCCTGATTGAACATCGGTTTACAATATGTATTGAGTTTGACCCACTTTGTTTACACAACGACGTCGCGGGGGAAGGTATATTACTTGGTCCAAGTAATAAGTCGATGACCATCAATTTTTTTATTTTTGGGTCTACAAAATCCACCAGAATTTTAAAAAATGATTTAACAAATCTTAAACAAAAAATTAAACTTGAGATGTCTATGATGCGTGAACTAAAGTTTCCTTTCTCTTTCCTTTCTTTCTTACTTTCTTCCTCCTCCTTCTATCTTCCATGGACTTTCAAGCTCATTCAATCACCCAGAGGCAATATATCATTAGTCAGTCACAATAATGCAGAACTGACTTTTGTATTAAAAGATACGATGGTAATAGGATGAAAGGGTTATGTCCTCGCATTGGAGCCGGGGGGGCGGGGGGGGGGGGGACGGGGGGGTTAAACCTTAAGATTGGTAAGAGTGAGGTGGGGGGTGGGGCCTTGCCGGTGGGGTTGTTGTTTCTGTGAGTTGGCAGAGTAATGGGGGGCCAGGGGTTTACTGTGTGGTGGGTTTAACTAAATGCTAGCCGACAACGATTATATTAGTAGGTTTTATATAAGTTGCTAATAGTGCGCTTGTACACTAAAACTGTCAGATGTTCGGTAGCAGTCTAGACTAGAATGCGAGCAATGATTGACAAAGTGGCGATCTGGTCATCTGAGCTGACTACTCAGTCTCAGACCTTGAAATCTTCGGGCGGATGCGGTTGAATTAGGAGAGTGCTCAATATAGTCATCATTAGTCAGACACTCAGATCTACGAGGATTTATTCACAGCACTATGATAGAGGCTTATTTCCTGCATTGTACTAGCTTTTCTCGTGACTTGAGTTAGTCAAGACAGATGAGATTGAACCTTAGTTCGACAACACATCATACAACAGCTCAAATGTTATTTACATCCTCTACGTAGAGAGTAGATTAGTTGAAGTACATCGTGTCAAGGAATCTACTAGGACTCAAGTAGTCAGTCCATAAAATGATGTACATCTGAGCGAGCTATACGTGTGAGACTCCATATAAGAGATATCATGCGATCACCCTCTAAAAGCTTAACAGTCGCATGTTTTATTTAGTCTGGGTCAATCAATAAATATGTATAATTGTATAGTTAAAGATGGATTGATGACAGATGTTGGTATCTATTCATAAACAAGACTGCGGCAGAAAGCCTCGATTGGTCATACGTAGAGAGACTTCAGCGCACTAGCTCATCAACAGCGTATCTTTTTCAAGTGAGGTTCAGCGCATACATGTTCTATCAGATCGTGAATAAATTATAGACTCTGATTGGGAGGGCACTTGCATGAGAGATGATGTAGCTAAACACATCTAGAGCGAGCATAGTGAGTGGGCGCGTGCGAGTGAGTGCCGCGTCGGCGGGGGGGGGGGGGGGGGTTAGAGGGGGGGGGGGGGGGGGGAGATGGGGGGGTTGTGTGCATGTGGACACGCACACAAGAGCTAGATCTCTGTGCACATGAAGATACACAGTCTGCTGGAAGTCGATGATATCGACACAATGCATATATCGTTGTTGGGTAGGCTTATGTACATATTGTCTGACGGCATACAATATCAAAGCGCAATGTACACATATGAACGAGAGGAGGGCTATTATTGAGACGCGATAGTTCTCATGCGCTAAAGGGAGATCTGATTCTAGTCACTATACTCCTAACAGACAAAGCCACACTATTCGAACGATTCAACAAAGTCGATACAAGCGAGGCACGATAAACAATTGCTATATCGATTCTCTCTAGTAAGAGAATAGACACAGATACACATTGCAGACAAAATAGAGAAATCGGCTATGGTATACAATAGAGGAGCGTTTCTAATTAGGGGCGATTGCTTACAAAACTATCACATAGAACACTACCACTAGCTTGGGCGAGATGGCTATTTCTTACCCACTATCTCATAGGCTCGAAGCTCTGAGACGCTTGATAGAGCAGTTTGATAACATGGGTTGTCACATTAGCGTACACTATCTCTTTTGGACAACACCACACACAATTTTTTGAGAAGTAGTGCAGTATTATGTAATGAAGATCCATCTATGACAGGGTAGTCGAAAGTCAAGGTAGAACGCGCAGTTCACTAACTCATCTGCACAAACATAAGACGAGTGACACTCGATTATCTCACTGTCAAATATTTTAAATTCTTTCACACATCACACACATACACTATAATATCACTATTGAAAAGTACTATAGTCATCAAGTACTCTAACTTTCTAACATATCCCATCTAAGAGCTCATTGTCGTATGATGTTTCTTAAAAAAAATAAAATAAAATAATAAAAAATGTAAAAAGGTCCAAAACATAAATTCATCAAAATCACATACTATATAGCTCATCTCTCATCACGTATGATTCATCATCGATGGGTTTTCTTATGACAAAATGTTTTGGCATAACTTAGTAGACAATAGCGGGTACTTCTAGACATGCTTGTCTGGTGAGACAGTGTATAGTGGAGGATGGGATCAACTAGCGATGATCGTGAGCTGTCTAGCATTAGATATCGAGAGATACACATCACCTTAGTGAATTTTGAACTAGAAACTGTCGCTTCATCTGTTACCATCCTACTGCGGTGCCCATCATAATATGGACTGGGAACATATAGTGTTCTTCTGGCGAAGAACTGTGCGTCAAAATATACTTAATATCTATAACATAATTGAGACTCTGCACGGTGAGAGGACGTTAGAGTGACTTGAGATAGAGATTGGTTGTATGGGGTATACATGGAGGAGAGTGGGTTTGGTGCTGACGTGAGTGGTGATATATTTTCGGTTCGCGTCGTCTAGCTTGTCGACAGAACTTAGACTTCTTCTATTATATGAGCGACTCTTCTCTCTAAATTAATGCGACTTAATAGTCAACCTTCCGCCGCCTCGTCTCAAACCCCCTCATCTGAAACAGTCTCTCAAAGTGAGCGTACAGCCTACAGCATATGTCAGTTCTGTTCTTAGATCTATGTTATATCAGAGTATACTTTTGATGTATAGTGCACTTTAATGCACTTATACATTCGGTAACATTCGAGCGAAACCACAATAGACGGACCTAAATGAGACTGATACATAGCATTGCGTGGATATATGCTCGTAGAACATACTCTTCTAGGCAAGAGTACGAGATACAAACTTCACCCTCACGGAGCGTTGAAAGGTGATATCAATTCACCTAACATACTACTATTGCACACAACACGTCGGACGTAAGAAATTGAGCGATCAACTAGATAACACTCCTCGATAGCTCTTAGCATTATATTTATACTGGACACAACATCCGTGAAATTATGTCTAGATACAGGGAGGAGTGAACTGAAGAGAGATGCAATAGAGTATCTATATTGGGTGAGGGTGATGTTATCATCGAATCCGTGGGATAGTGTTTTGGTGAGCTCTTCGCGCGAAGCGCTATATTCACAACTCGAGATAGTGCGTCTCACTCACACAGTATGATGATGATTATGCAGGTGCAATCAAAACTCAACATCTGTTCGCATTACCGTACAGATCTCAAAGCAGACCAAGCGTTAAGAGTGATCAAGTGAATAGGTAATAGTCTCTCGTTTAGTAATAAAAAATCACAATTTGAAAAGTCATCGACGTGTCCACTTGCTAGTAGGGTTTTTCTGTGACACATCGAGAGAGTGGTAATCATTTCACAAAAAGTCATCAATAGGGGTTCCATAAAGGAACTAGTTTGATTCATATAGAATCTGCATCCGACATGTGCTTTCAGTTATCATCTAATATTTGATTTCATAAGAATCGCACAAAGTCACCTACCATGAGCTGGTGTGTTATATTACCGGAACCAACCTTATATGCCTCTTCTCTAAATATGGCTTCTGCGAGGGATTGTGATAATTTAAATCATAACAATTAGGGTTTCCAAAATTGGGGGTTTGAAAATTAATGATAGAATAAGCGTTGATATGGTACAATATATTTATTGTTTGCATGATTAATTTAATAAATTTGTTTAAAATACCATAATCAAATTCGATAACAAGTCAAAATTCGGAAGTATTCGAAGTTTGTCGAAATTGATATAATCTTGAATTTTTGACTAATCTTGGTCAAAATGGACACATTCTAGCTTAAAACGAATAAGAAGATTGAATTTGTTGTAGAAATTGGACGAGAAAACCATTTTTGTCAAGCTAAAATTGAAAAGGATCAAATTCGGAAGAGTCAAACCTGAAAAAGTCAGATTCGGAAGAGTCAAACCTGAAAAAGTCAAAATTCAATTTCGAAAGTGTCGAAATTGTTGATAAATGCACAAAATTTTTGGGAGGCTTACTAGACTTAGTCTGTGTTAATGAATACGTCCTAACTGTGTTATCTTAAGCTCAAATGTCTGTAAAAACAAGATCAGTATCTCATGTGAATTAAATTTCAAGCATTTGTGAAAACGAACTTCAAAATTTAAAAAAAATGATCAAGTTTGATGAATAATATACCTTGTAACAAATATGTCTATTCTCAATTGTTTAAGTGGTCTAAGTCATGTCCGGTTACGACAGTTTTCTGCATTGAACAATAATGAGAGTGAGTGACTTAGTGATCATTTAGTGTTAAATTGGATGTGTTATATTACATGGTATAAAGAATTCATTACAAAAAGAAAAAAAGAAGAATTCAAAATAACTTGAGTCAAATAATTCTTCTCAATTGTTTAAGTTGTCTTAAGTCATGTTCGGATTTCGACCATTTCTGTATGAACAGAATGAGGAGTGAGTGACTAAGTAACCAATCAATGTTGGATTGAAGTTTGATCGATTCTATGTTAATCAAAACAATGGTTTAGCACAAATGAATTTGTAGAAAAAGTTCTAACTTTCTGTATTGTGTTAATATGGTACTCTTTCACAACAAGTTTTTTAAAGAATTTGTATGATTTCTCTTGAATTTCTCAAATTTGAGTCTTATTCAAAATCAGAGAGAATCATTCTTATTCTTGAAAGAGTATCATTTCACAAAGAATTTCTAGTAAGGAACATTCTAAACCGAAAGAGAGACAAAATCCATACGCAAAAAAGCAAATCTAAAGTGTGTTCGAAAAATAATTTTCAGAACACACAAAAAGAAGAATCAAAAGAAAAGTGCTAATAAAGCGTATGGCATGTGCTAAAAAAAAGACAAAATACATGTGAAACAACACTGATCAAAAATATGTTCAAAAAAGAATTGCCCAGAACATAAAAAAACATACAGATGAAAGAGACAAAAATGTTATATAAATTGTTTGTTATCTAAAATCTATTATCAATCATTCAGTAATCATCATGGCACAACCACAAAGACAAGCGATGTTCATCAAGATGAAGTAAGTCCAACCCAACAACAATATGCTCACATGGATGCCAAACAAGAATAATGATCTTGATAATCCGTTGTGCCCAATGAAAGCATTGCTATAACACCCCTAATTTACAACGCAACAGAATACAATATTTGGGGTGCTATGTCATAATATAAGCTCACGAGTCACGGTTAAACGACATTCAATTATTATTAAAAATATAAGAGTTACAAGGTCCCAATAACTTTATAAAAACTCATTTTAAATATAATCCGTAACAGGTTTAAGTTTCTTTAAAAGAAAACATTTTATCATATGTGCAAAGTTTCACCAGTCCACGTCCTTGATATCCGCATTCATCCCCATCCAAGCGAGCAGAATATACCTGAGATAAACATGTAGAACGTCAACGAAAACTTGAGTGATCCATCGAGGTTATAATCAATCAATTGAACACAAAACTAGCAAAACATTTAGTTTCATAAACAATCACAAAAATGCTAACCCACGAACCGAACCTTAACTGTGCCCAACCCGGAGTGATAACACTCGCAATACTAAATACAATATGTCTTCGTATGCCCTCGCAAGGAACACACTCCGGACAGGTCGTTAGGCCAAAATAGATCTATTATTATTGCATTAGCGTCCACCGATTAGCGGTGATTGACGGTTCATGAAGGAAGGGCCACAACAATACACTCATAGCAACGTTCACATAATAAAAAACACCTGTGTTCATTTCTAAAACAAGCATGTATTCGTCCCTCGTGGTTTTAAAACATAAAAAGAATTTAAATGCCAGGCATGAACTCACTTGCTCGGAGGCAAAATCCAATAATCTAATAACCACGTGGTGTCAACGAATATCTTGTCGCGATCGCGAAGTTGCAATTAATCCTAACGGTAATGCTCCATTCGATTAGGATGATATATTTTTGGGGTTTTTCCGATGGAGAGTTACATCGACACGACACGTTTCAAAAGAATCAAGTTTCAAATTATAACACTTCGGTGGTTGACCAAATAAAACAAACCAATGATAAAATAAGTAATGTGATATATCCCGTATATAATAACATATGATACGGGTGAGTATATTTCATGTCCAGGTATTATATAACCAAAGGCCAAACAAGTCCCTTTGTAAGTATTATATATAATAAAAATAAATGTGAGATATTAATTAAACAATATTATCCGACACGCGTTCAGAAAATTACTAATTAACTCATTAGAGATTTATTTAATAGATGTAAACGTATGTTTTAAGGTCACAATTTAGACAAATAATGTCTTTTAAACTTTTACAAAAGTTTGAATTAGTCTTTTAGTCATGATTTATAAAATAATATATTATAAAGTTTAATGTTTTTCATTTTCTTGACGGTTTTTAGTTAAAAATAGTTATATTGTTTGTAAAGGTATAGTTTTCGATTATTCATCGGGTTATTGTATATTTATAATTTGGTAAAGATATAAAGACTATAACTTTGTCCTTTTTATCGGATTTTTAAGATAATAGAAATTTAAAAGGAAAAATTACTAAGTATATAGATTTTTAGAAATTTCGGCATGACCTTGCCGTTTATACAACATTTCCATGTATCTAAAATACAATATTTCCTCTTTTCCATCAATCAATATCACGAGTATTTTCGCGTCCCATAATTAGTAATTTGTCGAATTTACATAAATATTAAATATAAGTAGAACCAAACACACCCTTATTTAGGGGCTGCTGTCCCAAACACCCCTAATAGGCCATAAACTCAGAAACAAACACCCCTATATAGGCTGTTATCCACAAATCCAAACGCCCCTAATGGCAGTTTACATGCATATCCAAACACTCATTTAGACCGAGTTTTTACATCGGAAAATCGATAAATAACCGGAAATGATTTATAATAAATGAATTAGCAAATGGGGAATCACCACCACAAGCCCAACACCACCATGGTGCGGCTGTGGTGGTCACAGTGGGTTCGGCCGCCACCACAGCGGTGGTTTTAGGCGGCTGAACACCCCGAGAAATCCCATGGGGTTGCGCCATCACAGCCCGACACCACAAGGTGCGGCTGTGGTGGCTGTACCGTCGTCCGAACGCCACCACTTGGTGGTTTTTGGCGGCGGACAACCCCTTTTCGCCATAAACCATGACCAAATCAACCACCAAATTAAATATTCCATATTACAATCGACGTAACCACCATGCACGGAAAATATAGGCAAGATCCGAAGGTTTTGAGGTGTTTTATGGGCTGCTCCGCGGTTGCAGTAGCCGATCCGCCACCCACAGCCCGCCACGGCTGGAAAAGCCGCCGCTGCTGCGGTGGTCGCGGCAGTGGCGTGGGAGGATGGCGGGACGAGGTTGAATGGCTGGAGAGGGTGGAGAAGTGCGGCGAAGAATTCGCCAGAAAAATCCACCAGAAAAGTTTACCGACGACGACGTCTGACCGTCGGGCGGTTGGCCAGAAATTGGAGAGAGAGGGGAGGATTTGAGATATGTGTTGTGTATTATTTTTGAGGAAATGAGAGGGAAAATTTATTTATACTCCAAATTTATTTAAAAAAAAATGGCAAGTGTAAATAGTCAGGGCTACTAGATTTAAATATTTCACAGGGACCTAAAATGGAAATTTTAAGTGTAGTTTTGAATATAATGGCTTGGACTCTTTTGGCGAGTTACCGATGCTCAAAAGACGAAACTTTCGCCTTGTTTTTTCAAATAATTATTCCATCGAAACTAAGTATTCACTCGACCACATTTTCATAAATAATTTGTAACGATTCAATAAAAATGTTCGTTTTGTATATCATTTAGACACCGGTACACTGGTATACTTTATCGTAGAAATAAAATGTCAACTCGAATAATCACGTTAATAATATACGGTTTTTTAAATAAAATGATACTGCTATTTTATTAAATATTTGTTATTATATAAATTTTGATAATTTAAATTTTAAAATAATAGTATTGTGTCGTACGCTTGTTCTGTTAGGCCAATAAATAATGAAAATAAAAAGATAAAAGTTTTATAAATGAGAATTATGTAGTAATACTTATGTTTCATTATTAAAATAAGTCCCGAAAAATTATTAGTTACGCGGTAATTGTTTTTATATGACAATAAAAGGTCAAACGGTCAAAAGTCAAGTCAAACCCGAAAAGTCAAAGGGTAAAATAGTTATTTAAAGTTCTGAGAATTGATGGTTTGTCACCATTTCCTGCTTCCTTATCAGTTCCATGATATACTTGGGGGCATTTCTTGGCAAACTTGAAAGAAGATGGATCTAAGCATAAATCTCAAGTTTTTTGCTAGACATAAAAAGCTCAATTATACTTTAATGTATTTTAGAAACAATAATTTCACCTACCTCAACACAACAACTATCATGAACGCTTTGTTTCTGCTCCAAAGTTCTCAGAGATGGTTCCATTCTATATAAACGATCTTGGTTTTACACTGGAATTAAGATCACCATCCAACTTCAAGACAACCGGTCTCGACAACCATGGAAGACACTGCGCAAGATGTTTTCAAGATGTCTGACATCAAGAGTTACTGGTTATGATCAACCGCCTTTAGCAGATCATCAGATGCCTTTTACTTCTTTGTCAACAATATCCATGTTGATTATGCTGACTTGCTTTGGGAAGGACTGCACTACTCTTTTGAACATCCCACAACATTGATTCCTTATCCCAGATTCACAAATCTGATAGTGAGTGACTACATGACTGCATTCCCTGAGATCTTAAGAAAAGCTGGATAAGTAGCACAATTTAAAGATGATGAATGGTTAAAAGCGTAAAAAAAAAAAAAAAAAAAAATAAAAATTTTTTTTTTTAAAAATTTCAGGGCCGAATAAAGATTGCGTTTGGAATTCGATCCAAACTGGATGGATCACATGATGAGATAAAGCTCACAGAGAATTATCGAATGTATGCTGCGGTGTTGTGCGTAGGATGTTCCTAACGCATCTCAGTAACAGCCGATTGAGTCTAACCCAGGGAAGTAGGTGTTTGGCGTGAATTGAGATCTACCAAGTGGTATCAGAGTTGGCAAAGGCAATTTCGTGATGTTTTTACTTATTCGGATCAACTTATTTGGCTATTACAGTTTAATACATTCCAGCAGCTTATTCCGAGCTTATTAGTCGGTCGAGAATATGCTTTGTTGTGGTTAGAAATTATTTTAGCAGTTTATTCATTTTACAGCTTATTACTCAGCTTATTACAGCAGTTTAATTGTACTTTTTCGATATGTTTAACTTGATCGGGATTGGCTGCTTACGGTTTTATCGTAAGAATTTGATCAATTTCGATTATTAGATGTAATTTTTGATATTAACGCTAATATCGCAATGTAATTCTGAATCTGGTCAAAACTCGACGTTGACTTTTGGTCAACTGGTCAAACTCGATGTTCTAACTGGTTTTATACAAATTTTGATGGGATCCAAAATTGTCTTTATCGAGAATGAAATGAGAAGGAGGTCAGATCTATCATTTTGAAAATTGATTGCAGTTTATATACCTAAAATAAATATATAAAAAAAGAACCATAATAAGTAATTAAAGAAAATACCAAGTTACCCTGATAATTTTTCCACTCACAAAAATATATAATAAATATATATATAATACGTATGTTAAACTCGGCAAGTATGAGCACGCCGGTCCGTTTCCCCAATTGACTAGTGAGATTGAACCAACGTTTTAGGTTTCGGACCTGATTTATGGAACAAAGATATTTGGATAGCTAATGCTACGAAATTAATGAAGCAACAAATAATGACAATTAAGCAAATAACAAATTTTAAGTCCTAAAAAAGTAAACTAAAATTTTACTAATAAAGAAAATTGCCGAAGATTATTAAAAACAAAACCCTATTTTTTAAATCTTTTTTATAAAAGTTTTAATTAAACTAATTAGAAATCAACACCTAAAATACGAAATAAAATTAAAAAACTAACTAAGGACTAATGGAGCAAAAACAAGAGAAACTAACGGGAAACTAACAAACATAACGGGGGACTAACTGAAAAACATTAACATCGAAAAGTTACACTTTCAACCCTGAGAATCAATCCCGACAACAAAACTAGGCCCGAATTAAGTTGAAATTTTTGAAAAGTGCTTAAAATGAAAAACTCAAAGAAGCAAAGTTGTAGAGGAAACTAGGGGAAACAAGATTAATAAAAGCTACTTGGGCTGAAACTCACAAATAAGCTCTCAAAGAGCTTATCTTTAAGCTGTTACAGAAAGGAGGGCTTATCCCTTGGTTTTAGAAAATAAGCTATAGAAAACTCAAAACTAGATCAAAATGAAAAAGGAAAGAAGTTCTAAAGAGCTTATGATATGCTTAATCTATAAATGAAAAGAAACTAAAGCTTAAACTACTTTTATACTACTGAAATTGTTCATTAAGTAAGGCGAAACTCAGAAATAAGCCAAAGTAACACAATTTCCAAATGAGCGTAAAGCTTATAAGGCTAAACTAAACCTCATAAACTTTAAGGACTTATAAAACTACTTATAATCTATCTAATTAAGCTAGAAAATCTAGATCCATAAGCTAAATTAACAAATTTAAATCCTAAAGTTTCTAAGTACTGTTTTTGGAGTTTTCAGGTTTTTATGACTTTTGACAGCTAAATTAAACTAAGGAAATAAGCTAGAAACTGCAAATAAAGACTTAAAATGTATTAAGCTCTATGAAAACTTAAATTCTACTGAATTTGATAAGCTAAATCCTAAAATTACTTATCTAAACTAAGCTATGAACACAGCAGTACTAACTGAGTGAAGTTACGCTATTATACAAGTCAGCAGTACTTCACTTGAAAGTACTAGCTGATGCAATTTTTGACTTTTGAAAACTAATAAGCATAAATAAGCTAGAAGAATGAAACTAAATCTAATAACTGAAACTAAACTTAATTCTACTGAGATTTAAACTAACAGTATTAACTTGTGAAAGCAGTACTATCTTGGAAGTTAGTACTGGTAGTGCAAAGGCTCAGCAGTATTAACTTATGTTAATACTGCTAGTGCAAATTTAGAGTGCACTAAACCAAACACCCCTTTATCATTTTGACAGGATTTAGAAAAGCTTTTTAAGAGAAATTTAATGAAACAAGTGCTAGAATACCAGTATTAAAACTAGCTTATCACAAACTTATCAAACATGATTAAACAACTGAATAAGCAAAATTCAAGATCTAAACTATTAAAACTAAATATTTGGTTTTATATTTTTATGACAGAAATTGATAACTAAAGATCTATAACTACATAAGCAAAAACAGATGAAAAACACATAACTAAATAGCTCAATGAAGAATATTTAAACAACTAACAAGCAAAGAGAATAGCAAATAAACAATATACACAAATAACCTATACTAAGGCAACTTAAACTGAAATTAGAGACTAATGAAAAGAGAAACTTACTTGATCCTTTAGCTAAACAAAAGGAACCAATTAAGGCAGCTACAAGCTCTCTAGCTTAGCAATAAGCTAGAGTAAAAGTCCTTGGGATCTCTTCCAAGGTAAGATCCCCTTCCAAAAGCTTAGATACAATAAGATCCATATGAGATTAAACTGATTTAAGGTTTAGATAAGGTTAATTCTGAATTCAAACAGCTCTATTTCAGCTTATAGACTGAAAGAGCTTATTATGACGTATTAACAATTATAGCTATTAAGAGAGCTTATGACTTAAGAAAGAAAGCTTCTAAAATGGAGATTATAAATCACTAAAAAATTGAATTTCATTAATTAAAGAAGCTGATTACAATACTTGAAAAAGGAAAATTACATTTAAGAAAATTACGAATTTAAGCTAAAAATTAATAAAAACTAAAATCGACTACTAAAACCTAGATGGTGTGTGTGTGAGAAGTGAGGTCTTTTTATAGTGCCAAGCTGAAGCTTCTAGGACCTCTAGCCCTGCTCTCCAATCTTTCAAATCTCTCCCATTACATTCTAATCATTTGATCATCAATTGTGGCCGTTTGATCAAGATGTGGACACCTGAGGATTGCCAGCGTGTCATTCCCTTGATGTGACGTTTGTGTTAGTTCTGTGAGTGAGTTTAGCACAAAACCCATCACAATTTGTGCTTCTTTCATTGATTACGTGGCCTTTGAGCTTGGGCTAGGATAAGTATCCCCTTGATTAGACTAATTTGACCCTTCATTTGTGCTTGAGCTTCCTTGAATTGACCAACGCACCCTTTAATTTCTATTTGCCCCTTGATTTACCATGAGGGTGAAATGAAGAAGACGATGAATAGTAAAAGGGGGTTCCCGCTCCTTTTTTTGACAGTTAAAACTGTTGTAGTTTGGGAAGTTTGCACATTTGGTCCTTGTCTTTCTTTTCTCTCTTTCAAGTTATAAATAACTTTCGGAAATTGCAAGATTGGCCCTTGGAGATGTTATAAAAGGAAATTTGGCAAAGGCTTTGGGCTTTTGGAGCTTCGGCTTTGTACTCTTCTGATTCTCGTGTCCGTGTTTGCTCGTTTTTGACTGTTTTCTTGTGATTTTTTGACTTATCCGTACCTGCACACACAAAACACAAATACAAGCATATTTTTGCCATTTTTGTTCTGTTTTGGGTTTAATTGGGTTATTTTTAGGTATAAATAGATATGTGTATTTTACACCTATCAATCACAGACACACAACCCTTTATATAACCATTTGTTGTAACCGTTTTTGGAAAATAGCCTTTTACAATTGAAGAGTCCTTACTTATATAGTAGTAACTCACACCACAAGTTAGTGGGCAGTTTAATACTTTTTGGGTTTAATTTTTTTTTTTAGGTTACTTTTGGATATATGGATATGTGTATTTACACTTATCAAAATTGTCCACAAATAAACGATTGTGTGTCCTCACGCAATATCACATGCCTTATAACCAAATACCTTGAAAAATTCCCAAACTAAACCTTTGAAAAGTAGCAAAGAGTTTTGTTGAGAAAGATAAGATATCACAAGTTATAAAACACCAGATTTCTCATTTTCAAAGATTTTTCTCTTTTTTTTACTTGATAATTAAATTCCTAACTACAACTTATTTTTGTGTTGTCATGATGTATTGTTTTCATTACCTCATTGGCAACTTTGAGGATCATAGAACAAAAAGCACAATTAAGTGTCTAAAAGATAACTTCATCATCCCCGATTTTTCACTTTTCCCATGCTAAGCTTAAAAACAAGATCATTGTTAATTACAAGTCATGACACTAACACTACTCATAAATACTAATTGTGTACTTACTTTTCCTCCCACAAATCCTACTTTTGTATCTCAGGATTTTACTTAAGTCATATACCTGAAGGCTCTTTAAGTCTTTTGTTTCGATACTTATTAATTCCAAAAATAAAGTGTAATGGTAAAGAACGCAATAATTAGCTCTAAGAACGCAATAATTAGCTCCTAGCCTTTTTCAAAAGATCAAATGTCATCAAGACTAAAGTCCACATCGAGGCAACTAAAATTTGGCTTTTATTAGGCTACTTAAGCAAAGTACCATTCATGTCATATACCCTAAGGCTCTTTAAGACATGAATGGACCAATCTTATTTGCACCATATACCCTGAGGCTCTTTAAGGCACAAAATAGTAAAAAAATTAAGCAACATTATTATACCTCAGTCCTTTAGAAGGCTACAACATTGGCCACGCCTCCGACAAGATGTAGCAAACATATTTCGACTTCGGATTATATAAGTAAAACCGATGCCTTTTATCTCGAAGCCACATCGATAGCGAGTCGACAAGAGGTTATTCTACTTATTATGACACCGGACTCTACCTTATATGAAAAATCCAACATCGGCCACGCCTCCGACACGATGAAGTAATCTGGCAGAGATACTTATTTATTTATTATTTTTGCCTTTTTAAACCAAATTAAGTATTCCTGATGTGTACTCATCCTAATCACAAAGGAACTAAAGAAAACTTCTATTAACTAATTAAAAAAAACATACAACTCTATTTTTTTTAAACATTTATATAACGGTGAAACAAGCTAATGGGAGAAAAAGCCACAATTAACACTTATGAGCTTGAAAGAAAAC